>JASDQU010739495.1:19778-121607 GCA_032191745.1 Picea mariana | reverse complement strand
CTGGATGTGCTTCTCTCAGTGTGGCCACTGACACGACCATGATTTTGCATCTCAGGTTCATGCTGCATTTGTCGTTGTAGGTCAGATAGGATCTGCAGTAGAATTGCATTAATTTCAGTTTGCTTTTCTTGTTCTTTCATCATCCTTTCATTATCGGCCTTGCAGCTTTGCAATTCGACCATGAGACTCCTCATCGTCTCAGCTAAGTCTGTAGGGGTTCCTATTGCTCTTCTTTCATCAGACTCCTCGTCTCTGTTGTGGGAGCCTTCTCCCACCTCTTGGTGAGTCACCATACTCTGCGTTTGTAGATTCCCGCGGTTGATCGTCTACTTGAGTGAAAAGACAAACGTTGGATATTAGTCAAGAGTTAAATACATTTGATAATTTGTGCATAATTTCATAATTCTTTCACATGCACACACAGTCGGGTGTTCATATTCCAAGTTTTTAATCCTGGATAAGATAGTTAAGTCAGGGGATTACTCCTCATAGGAGTGTTTCGAACCATGTTTATAAGCGACTCGTGCATGAGCCCAATCAGGCCGAGTGTTGTAACCATGCTTTGATACCACTTTGTAACACATTCACTATCATAATTTAAAAATTTTGGGTTTAAGCTCCCCCTTTAAGAGAACATCTCCAGATGCCTGCATTAGCGAAGTGCCAATCCCTGGTTCAATATTGGGATTCGGGGTTTCTTCTATCGGGGTTTCGACACCCACGATGTCTTGGCAACTTCAATCATCGATCTCCGATCTCTGATTCACTCCTTGGTTGCCTCAGCCCCACTTGGCTAAGCCTTTGAACCATACGACCGGTTCCTATATGACCATACGACGACTTCTCGTCGGGGTTTCAGAGTTTGCGGTGTCGAGGTGCACATGTACCCGGAACTCCCGATCCTCTGATCCCCGATGTGCTCCTAGCGTATTGGATTTTTGGGCTAATTCTTGGTCAATACGACCACGATGTTCACAAGACCACATTCTTAATGCTTGTCGGGGTTTGGCGCCTTTCGAAGTCATGGCGCACAAGTCCCTTGGACTCTCGACGTGCCTTTACATTGGCTAGCCCCCTTGGCTATACCATGGTCCATATGACCACTTACCATATGACTGCAGCCGTATAACCTCCCATCGGGGTTTCGACATTTGCGATGAAACAACACACCTATACCCGGGACTCGCGATATCCCGATCCCCGATTCTCTCCTGATGCTCGACACGCGTCCCTTGAATCAACGGCTCATAACGGTGTCGGGAATTTGCATATCGCGGCTTTGTAATGTATGGGTTTCATGTCCTGGAAATCCCCGATACGCCGATTCCCGATATGCCGAACTCCGACTCTCTGGGATCTCTCGCCATGCGTCCTCGCTGATGGACAGTGTTGATCCCGTCGAGAAATCGTGGATCGCGATTTCCTGTTGCGAGCGTTCCATGTCCTTGGAAACTCCGATTTCCCGATCTACGACTTTCGTCCGATCTCTGACACCTGTCCCGTGTGAACGGACGGCTCGGATCTTATCGATAAATCGCGATTCCAGGTGGCAAGAGTTCTATGTAATCGAAATCCCCGATATGCCGATTCCCGACTCTCCGGGATATTCTACCCCGTGTCCCTACTGTTGGACGACTCAGATCCTATCGGGAAATCGCGGATCGCGATTCTGGATGGCAAGAGTTCTATGTA
Organism: Picea mariana; assembly: GCA_032191745.1. NCBI lineage: Eukaryota > Viridiplantae > Streptophyta > Pinopsida > Pinales > Pinaceae > Picea > Picea mariana. The sequence goes on along the minus strand of JASDQU010739495.1, from coordinate 119,915 downwards.
TTCGAGAACCCCGATTTCCCGATCCACGACTCTACGGGATCCTCTGACACGCGTCCTGCCGAGATCAACGGCTAGGACTCTTCTTCTTCACACTAGAGTTTAACCCCGATGCATCTTCTCGAGATCTGACGGTTGTCGGGACTATGATCTAAGATCCGACAGTTCAGATCATTTTCTTCTGCACGCTCCCCTCCCAGAAGTTATACTCCGTGAAACTCCTCCCGATCTAACGGTTTACGGGATTTCTACTCCAGATCTGATGGCTCAAATCACTTCCTCGCATGCCTACCCCTGCGCTTAACCCCTGCACAGCTTTTCCAGATTCAACGGCCGGCGGGTAATTGGACCGGGATCTAACGGTCCAGGTTCGTTCTTTTGGGTCTTGGAGTTTACGATCCCAATTTCTCGTTGTGTACGATGATAAAGGGCAAAGGGGCAAGGTATGTAACGCTTTCATTACTTCCATCAATTGAATGGTCGTGAATGACCATGGCTACTCCGACGAGATCTCATCCATCGACTTATTTCATCCCACAACGCTACTATTTCGGAACCTTAATAGGATCGTTCCTCCTCGTACAGGGTTAATAAGGCCTGCGCATTCGAATCCTTATTCTGGGTTCTGGGTGAACCTTCCCGAGGAGGGAATCTCTGTGAAGAGATCCTTACCGGGTCATTCCCAGGAGCAGATAAAGGAAGACAACTTCCCGAGGACGGCTGGACATGGTTAGCTTCATTTTATCGACGTAAATCGTGCATGGTATCCTTCGTGATAAGAATATATCAACCTATTCGTATCAAACATTACGCGGACACTCGCATGCTGCAAATCCTTCACAATTTCATAAGTTCTATGAGCTAACATCTACTCCATATTAACAATTTCTACAGAGACATTCTTACACAAGAAACATTCACAATTTCATAAGTCTATGCACATATGTGACAACATATTAATTTCAAATGCAATATGAGCAAAACACTTATTAGAAATACTTTAGAAATGGAAGCAACTACTGAGAGGGGTGCTCGTTTCCACCCAACCGTAGGCGTAGTGACTCCTAATGGATTTACCACTATCCACCCCCGAGCTGATACCATGATGTTCTGAGACCTGCGTCTTTCGATCTACCAGTGCCCAGGAGCGAAGGTTGCAATCCCCTCCTCTCTGCGGTCACTCACTCTGCATAGAACCGCCAGAGTTCCCCTCGCGTCCGCCCTTTTCAATCGCTTCCGCCATATGCCTTATCCTCTCACGAGGTTGCGTGTGGCAGGATTACCCTCGCACTGATAAGGCCTGACGATTCTACGGATGGGCAGTTCACCATCCTATCCCTCATCAAGCCATCCGCCTACCAGTTTGCGAGCCATTAATTTTCAGGGCCAGCGAGCCGCTTTTGGTTCTCCGGGCCAGTGGAGTCCAAATACGGTATTTAATTCTCAGTGGAAGTTAACGCCACCTTTTCAGGTGCCTTCCACCGCCATCGTGGTCTCTTTTTCTGCACATCCCCTCTCAGCATTTCTGTAATAAATTCAAACTATCATTTACATTCATTGATCTCTTCCTGCAGGTCCATTTACAGCTCATATTCATACTTATGAGTTTTTCCATAGTCCTTGGCCAGTTTAGTTACATTTACAATCTGGGGGAAACAGGGTGTTACATTTGGGGACTGATTTTTCTAGAGGAGGACTGGTTTAGGACAAATAGGGTTTAATTTATACTAATCTACCGCATCATCTGTTGTAAGAGGATTATTCCCCAACACATAAAAAATGTTAAGTTTTCTACCCGCTCTTTCCGAGTTAAGGCCACTTTTTCTCTAGTTTCACTACTTCATCAAGTCTAGAGCTTCATTAATTCAGTCGCTAGTAGAGATATATACCCTTGCCTTGCATACCACCCATTGAAGGCCTTGGCAATTGTCTCTATTGGGTCCTCCTAATAAGTCTATTTTTGGTTTTCCAAGGTTATGCACCTATTATAGTTAGTAGGAATCTTGATGGATAAGATCCCCTTATTTAGACACTCCTTGAACACCCTTGGCCATCTCGTACTGAACAAACAAGACTTGAACAAGATCATTGGGGAGGGAATTTATAAAAAATACATTTAGGTCACTTGGGTGGATCCACCCCATGGGATTAAGCCCAAGATGACCTTCTATGCAAAGAATTTCATGGAGATGAGAGATGGCCTCATTATTAAGCCAAGCTACATAGTTCACTTGATTGGATGTGTGCTATCAAGACCCCTCTTGGCCAGTTCCAAGTTGGTTCTCATAAGCTTTGGGTGGAAGTCGATCACCATATTTCATGAGTAGATAGGACTCATCAACTCTGCCACCTACATGAGACCATGATAGAGGAGCATTTGATCTTCCAATGCCCAATCTATTATGAGATCCATGGTCGATACCATTGCCTTTTCATGGAGTCTTTTAACTCCCTCTCCATCTTATTTTGATATTTGGACCAATGGAATTGGGATTTATACATGAGGGAGGATTTCAGATTTCGATCATTTATGCTCATACCATTCACACCAATAGACACTATTAGGATGATCACCTTCTTCTTCCCAATGCTCACAAATAGAGACACCAAGAGGAAATCAGAGAGAGTTTTCACCACCTTAGTTTCCATATCTATGAGACCTCAAGGATATCCCATCCCTCCACTTGTGAGGCCAATGTGAAAATGTCAGGTTTGGGTCAATGATAACTATTCTATTCATAGTAGACACCCTCCATCCCACTCCTCTATATCTCGATAGAGAGTGGCCTATTCCAGGTAGCACATTGTATCTAGATCTTCCAATACTTTAGATCATCCAACTCATTAGGAAAATCCTCCACCAGGGTTTTCTTCACTTCAACATTGGATGGTAGGAGAGGTCCACCTACTCGTAGTAAATATTTGGATGTTAGCAACTCCTCCTCATCAACAAGTGATGGCTCCTCCATGGCTTGAGCACAATGTACTATAGGCACCTACAATCAAGAAATTTTTGTAAGGTTCTTGAGAGGGATATTCTCTATTCCGAGACTCCCAAATTTGTATCATTTTTTTTTCATTTGATGATAGATTGTAGATTCTAGGTATTTTAGCTTAGATGATATATATGTTTTTCTTTAAGACAACACTCACATTCCCAATGTGTATTGTTTCTAATGTACCTAGAAATCCATTTGATCTATTTATGATCACTTATTGGACATTAATAAAATTATCTTATCTTATCCATCTCACTTTACAACAACAACTGTTTATCATGCCAAGTTGAAGACACCAAGGACTTGGTACATGTATCTACTTTTAAACTTGAAGAGCTAAGTCAAAAAATGAAATCCTTTGCTTTTTCACACATTTTGGGACCACGATAACAATTGGAGGGTATACCACCGCCCATTGATATTTTTCCAATGCTAAATGCTTTATAACAAATTTTGCACCTTCCTCATTTACAATCATAGATTATTAGTTTTTGGTTTGCATGTTCCCAGTGGAGTATATGCTATGAACGCCAAACTATTTGAGGAATCCAATGAAGTAAAAATAGAGCATAATGATTTGACTTCCCAACATTATTTTTTGTGTGTATTGAATGAGCATAATGCTATGAACGACAAACTATTTGAGGAATCCAATGAAGTACAAATAGAGCATAATGATTTGACTTACCAACATTATTTTTTGTGTGTATTGAATAATCATCACACTAAGACTCAAATCAGAGGACCTACCATTATTTCTACTTGATGATAACTCCAACGTATGATTATTAAAATATTTGTCATGTGGACATACCTCTTTTTGTTTTCTCAATGAAGTAGTTTTGCTCTATAATTCAATGGCTATACTCAATCATAGGAATTGAGAACATAATCTTACATTAGCAATCTTGGATATGTGTGTATCACACACACATAGGTTTCTCATAGGAGCTTAAAATTCAATAATTATCCTTGACAATGTATTTATTTTTCTATAAGATGATATACGTTGATTTTTGCTAAAATATATTTCCTTTATTTTTATATCCAAAAATGGTAAATGCATTTTACACCAAAAAAAAAAGAGGTGTGTAAAAAACACCACAAGTTAAAGGAAATCAATAACTTACACATCAAACTTGGCCACACATAGAGCAAGAGGGCTCTCCGGCTAGGGTTTGATAGCCACATCCCACACACAGACCTTGGGTATCTTCTGAGCTCACGAGGATTGTCCTTGACGCAGCTCTGCATATGGCCCCCTCTTCTCTTCGTGCTCACACATTCAGATGCGTGCTGGTGGCTATTATGAGTTGCGACGGTGACGCGGATTGGGGGTTAGCTGCGGCGAGTGTCTGTTGTCTGTCGTCTCGCGTCTGCTCGTAGTTGGCGATGATTTCTGCAGAGTTGATTCAATTTTCTATGGGTGTTGGGTTTATTCCCTCATGGACATGTTTGCTGTTTTTTTCGGCCTCTCTCGACCTCTCCTCCTTGGCAAGAAGAGGCTATGGGCCAGAGCTTTGAGGTCCTCACTAGGGGCGTGCGGTGTTTTTGTTAACACTTTGAGGTCCTTTGTGGGCGTGTGGTGTTTGGTTAACACTTTGAGGTCCTTTGGGGGCGTGCTACTACTGTTTTTTTCTTTTCTAGTGTCTTTTTGTAGCCCGCATGCTGGTTTTTATCTCTGGTGATTTTCTGGTTCTTTTGGTATAAGGATAGTTTATGATTTTGATCATAGACTATGGACCAATTTTTATGATCAAGATATGCATATTTTGATAAGGATACATTTATATATCAATAGAATAAGTAATTGTCTGTTGGAAAAAAGTACTACAACTCACGATAGAGATAAAAAAAAAAATAGAAGTGTTAAGTACCACAACTCCCAACAAAGATAAATATTAATCAATATAATAAATAGGTAGGCTGGCCAAAACAAGATTCCATATTAACTTATGTAATCATGTCCATAACGAGAGATGGATTTCATCCATCGAGGGAGAGGGTGACATAAGTTTTCACTTTTTATTTAAAAAAACGTTAAAGAATAAGAATATTGTAATAAAATAAGTAATATTTTCACACCAATGCATATAAAAATATTGATTACTTATAAAATAAAACAGGTTATTCTTTCAATCTTAATAAAATTAAAATTCTACGAATAAATATCAATTATTAATTTTCTATTGAAAATACTTAATACATTTTATAATATTTTAAAAAATACACAATTTGAAGTTTATTATTCAGTCGGCTAAAAAATTGTTTACATTGATATTGATTACTACAAAAATTTGAAGGGTCAGTTTTGTTAGGGTATACCCTGTCCCCAAATGGGGTGTGTAGCGGCCAAAGAGAGCGTTTGTTCAGTTCTTAATTTCCTTATAATGTTTGGAGTACATGGATAAATTAGAACAAATTGAATGCAAAAAATTTGCAAAAATAATTCATACTAACATATCTTTGTAGCTATGTTGAGTCAAACAAGGTGAGACCCTTGGTTGAGATTTATATTTATGCTTCTTTGTAACTTCTGTCCATCCTCTAGATTAGCTTTGAAGGGTGGGGTCGATTCTTGTAGGTCCATGGTTCTTTCTTCCCGTGTTTCTTAAATTATGTTTAGGGTTCCTCTAAATCCTCATGGTCATCTTCCGTGGGGGGCACAAAGGGGAATAATCGTCAACAATTGTTACATCTACCCAACTAGCACTACTCTTGGGGTGCTCTTTTGGGGGATGCAACCACCACCACTAGGGTGGATAATTTCTTGTCTCACTAAGAGCTACCAAGTTGTGGCCAATATTTTCTTTACGGAGAGGGGCTTGGAGAGTCTCTCCTTTTTTGAATTGGGTAATTTTTCCAGGAGGTTATTTGCAGAGGAGATGATGATATTATATTACCCCCACCCACCATATGGGTTTTTGGGATGATTGTTGGGGGTTGGACTTATTTTCTTATTTTGGGACAATGCATTACTATATGGTCAATTTCAAAACAAACTTTGTCTCTTAATACCCCTGGTACATAGTTTCCTATGCATACTCGAGGGATTGTGTCCAAGTGTAATATTTGAATGCTAAATTGATTTGGCTGAAAACGATTTATTAAAATTCATCTCCAAATAAATACAAATAGATGTAGTATTATGTCAATTTTTGTTTTTTTTTTTCATTTGGAAAATCGAATTTGCCAAATGCATTTAGTCGTTTTTTTTTTTTTTTAATATCATTTTGAAAATTGAATTTACCAAATGAATTTCCATGTCCCGCACATAATTGAATCCCTAAAACTAAGAAGAAAGATTAAGGAGTCTTTCCCAAATCAGAGCCATAGTTAGAGAATCTGATGCTAGGCCAAAAGTAGGGAAACAAAACTTCACGCATAGTCCTGTGATTCCTCAAAACCAAACCAAGATCCAAGTTTAAAATGATATCTTTGTCCTCATGCCATTCTAACTCCATTACAAAGAAACCCTTTGCACATGGGTAAATGTAGGCTTCTTCTCTAAGCTCTGACTTCCGGGCTTTGAAATTCCATTGGAGAAGATTGTGAGTTTAGGCCATAATTTGGTGAATGCCAAATTTTACTGTGTTCCAAAGGATATTCAACTTGATCTATCATATTTGAATCTACTTGATATATAGGGAAGGGGATTCTTTCATTGTTTTGACCTGCTTGGAAGGGAGAGCAAAGATCAAAGAACCATAAGGGATTTTGAGGACATTGTGTCCTTGAATGTCATCTTCAATGCAGAGGCGACTAACACTGAAGGGAGACATGCAATCCTGTAGCGAAGGAAAGCGCTACGATGATCGGAGTCGGTCACCATTTTCATCTCCAATTCTTCTTGAGAAGTCCCCATGTTCATGGAAAAGGAGGATATGAACCCAAGGATCTTTGATTTAATCTTGTTATCGCACAATCTGTAGATTGGGAAAATCCCAACCCAATCCACGAAAGTGTGACAACTACAAGAGTACATACCCACTGTCACCTTAGATAGACACTCCCCTCACTTTAGTGATGATAAGTCACCACAAGGGGGGAATCCCGGTGACCCTAGGGGGATTGAGATAATCACGAGTGATCCCTCTATGGATCAATCTTAGAGGTGAGGAAAAGGCTTGAGAAATATTCTTGTTGATGGAGAATGATTTCCAAATGTTGTATACTTGTAAGACAATGTTATCCCTTCCCAAAATAAGACAAATGATTGATATACAAGCCTTTAACCAAAGGGTAACAAGCAAAAAAACTTGCTGTCCCAAAATTGCAGTAGTATGGAAATATATTTTCTGCGGTAAACAAGTTATATCATCTGCAAATCTAACCACCAAAATCAAGTATAAGATGAGGGAAATAAAGCTAGTAAAGACTAGATAAAATTCCAATTAATGAAGCAATACTTTGGTGAGTTTTAGGGATGTTGCTTAGGTTTTATCAACAATGTATTATAACATCCAAGTGGCTGTAGAAAAAAATCACTACAACAACAAAATCTAACCACGAAAATTGACAAGTAAACCGTGCAAATAATAGCTAATGAGCAGTAGAACAGTAATCTAGGTTCACACATAAATTTCAGCGGTAGATAAGTGAGAAATGAATGAAAAAGAGAGTATTTTGAAGCCCTAATGGCTCTAGAATTTGTAACATAAAGAGGAATTACTTGGCTAAGATAGATGCCCTTAGGGAACAAAGAAACCTTAAGCATGCAAAATTGATTCCAACTTGAACACTTGCAAAATCTCTATTTTTCACATATTCCAATTCAAATGATTTTATTTCTCCAATGAAAATTAGAATAGTTCCTTGTCAAATGGGTTATGGGGTCTCTTTTTTCAAGGGCTAGTTGTGTTACCTCCCTAATGGTGTAATCCTTTTGACTCCCTAGGGAAAACAAAACTAGCAAGGTAAATCTAGGAGGGTGTAAGCCTTTTTACTCCTCCTAGCAACCTTGTTCAATAGCTTATCCAAATAAAAATGGGATAGACTTAGTAGAGGGTGTATGCCTTTATACTCATCCAAGGGTTTAAACAAGAGTAACCATGAAACAATAAGAAACACTAACAATAAGCAATAATTCCCTTACCAATTCCAAGAGATAGCAAGATAAACCCTCTTCTACCAAGTATATTCCACCACAAGAGCAAGAAAAGCATCCAAGAGAGAGAACACACCACTTTCCTACAAAATACAAGTAACTAGCATCCATCAGATCATGAGAGAGAGAGAGAGAGATAGAGAGAGAGAGAGAGCGAGAGAGAGAGAGAGAGAGAGAGAGAGAGAGAGAGATGTGAATTTCCCAAGAGGGGCGAAAATTTCAGCCACAAACAAATGTAATTCTCAAGTGTGTTGTTGTGTTAAAATGAAAATGTCGTGAAATTTTTTTATACACGGCCTAATAAAACCAATTTGTCCACTTATCTTAGGGTAAAACACAAATTAGGGTGGTTGACCTCCTAATTTTCCCCTTTACACATTCAAATTTAATTTTACAAAAGAATTAATCCCTAGAAGATGATGTCCATCCACCTTAAGGGTCACATTTTGGCATAAAATGGAAAGACATTGAGTTAGTTGAGGAATTCATTAGGCCTCCCAAGGCCTAATATTCATGATGCAAGGGTCTTCCCCCATAAAAAATTCTAAGTCATCATCAAGTCACCAACACCACCGAAACCCTAGCATTGCAAGTGTGACATCATGCCCCAGAAGAGAGAGATAAGGCCTCCAAAGGAAAACGTTGGGGCTGGGAAGGCTAGTGAGTCACCTCCAAGGGACACTCAAGTGCCTCCAAAGTCAATGTCCCTCTGCCAACATGTACAAGGAGAGGGGGTGCATCATCCATCCTATGGGATTAATGCCCCAAGTGAAGTTCCAAGTGACCTTGTACCTCCACGATCAAGTTGTCACCTGTCAAGGCCCTACAAAGACAAACAAGTACACCCTCCAAGGGTCCACAAGTCATATTATCATTCCAAGTAAGTCATATCTAATAATATAACCACCCAAACATGTACATCAAATCCCCCCTTTTCAAAATAAATATATTCTCAAAGACCTTATACAATTTTCCAAATTTAGATATGGGAGGGGTGTCATAGTGACCTATTGGGTAAACCGATTCCTCAAGTAGGGGAATTTTCCAAGGAGAAACCTCTCTAGGTCTTGTAATTAATGTGGAGTGGATGAGGGTTGTACTTCTAGGTATGGGGTTTCATGACATACAAGGGATCATATTGTCTCATTTATGGGTGCCTTTGTAGAGGGTGTGTTTCCCTTCATCTGCAATGCAACATTTTCCCAAGCCCATTCATTTTCCATTAATTAATTAAAGTACAAAACAACTAGGTACTATAAGACATGGAAAGAAAAGAGTACTACAACATCAATTGAAGCTAGAGGTACACATAGTGCCATATGCAAGGAAGGAAATGGACACCACATACATGTACACATCTTAACAAGCGAGACATCTATATAATGTGAGTTTTCTTTTGCAGGTCTTCCTATTTTTTAAGAGAAACATTTCGTCGTTCTCAAGACCTCTTGGGTGAGCATCTAGAAGGTTATGATTTGGATTTTATCTTTTTCCAGCTACATTTTCCTATGGGCCTTTAGCTCCTTCTTCCCATGAAATGAGGTACATGCCCTTCTTGGGTCAATAAGATCGAAGACCTAAAAGATTGGGAAATGGAGGGGAAGAATTGATGGAAGGTGGCAAGTATGAGTGGGAATGGTAAGATGAAACTTCAAGGATACCCTTGGTAGCAACCATTTCCCCAAGGGTGTCCACTTACTAGGAAACCATGACATTCATGAAGGTGAAATAGGGAAAAAAACATAATTTCCAAGCAAATGTTTTCAAAATAAAGAAAGGAAGTTTTGCAACACATTCAAATGCTTGAATTATTAGAATGACACTTACCAAAATACCAAACTTTTTACCTCATGAAGCAAGACCCTCCATCCTTTGTGATCTAGGCCAAGTGTGGTGGATTTTGTTTCCATCATCAAATGGTTATATATGGTGAATGAAGGGATCTGCGTGTTGGGTTGCCTCTCGGTATTCCATGTCTGCAACTTGAGGGCCTCGAGAGACCATCTCCTTATTTATCCATAGAAATGGGGGATAACATCTAGCTCCTACTTGGGGAAATATACTTGTCATAGAGTGCATGAGAACCTAAACATCTCCTGGTAAGACCTATTCCTACACACACAGAAACAAAAAACTGTGAAATCTAGGGTGGCTCACTCACCCTTTGTCCATATTGTTATAACCCTATAATTTATAGGATCAACTGGTGACTGAAATATTATCTCTTTAGTGTTTTTGTTTGTCAAATGATTTTCCATTCTGCAAATAATTTGAGAAAAAGAAACAGAAAAGAATAAAAGAGGGCATAAAAGAAATCCAATAGAGCCCCATGCAATAACAATGACTTGGTCCATACCTTTCAAGCATGGCCAAGTTCTTTTAAATTGACGTTGATAGGAGTAGTGAATAAGCTTGGCTAAACTGTTTAATCTTAGCCAAGTGATTTAGGTTAGTTAGTGAATAAATCTGACCAAACTGCCTAATATTGGTCAGATAACCCTAGGATAGAGTAATTTCTTAGGCCAACAGTTTAATCTGGGCTAATTGTCATAGGTGATTAGGTTATAGCATAGGGTATTTTTCTTTATCTCAATAAAACAAGCATGATGATCAATGTTGAACCATATCTTTGAGGTTTAAAAAGTTTGATGTCTAACCCCTTGGTGATAAAGACAGGGAAAGCTTGGGCAGACCCACAAAATGCGTTTATCCTAAGTTTCCAAGAAAATATGATTGTGCGCTCATTGAATAAAGACTGTGCATCGATGAACGGCTGGAAAGAAGGTGCCCAGATCAACGACTGACAAGTTTTTCTGGACCCCCTCGACCGTTCTACCTTTAACGGTGGGGGGGGAGGGGGTCCGGAATCGTAGATAACAAAGGCACACATTTGAACGACTTAGGAGTCGACGCCTAGATCTACGTCCTAGATTGGATTCCAGACCCCCCCGACCATTCTGCTTTTAATGGTGGGGGGCGGGGGGGTCTGGAATGATGGTTAAATATAGCGCACAGATCTACGGTTGAAAAGAGAGTGTGCAAATCAACGACCCATGGTGTTTTTTGGACCCCCCCGACCGATCTATCTTTAATGGAGGGGGGGGGGTTGTCTGGAATGGATTGTTTTCTGGCGGGCCCCTTATCTATACGTGGTAGTAGTCCATTGGTTCCGAATCCCACCGCCTCCCACGGTCTGACATATCCTGTCACCCCATGATGTCATTTTTCCACGTTTTTCCCCTAGAGGTCACATCTCATTACTATGTCAGTCCATTCTTCTCGTTCGCCCTTTACAAGTCCTCTCACCATGGTTACTCCCCAATCAGTGCCCGCCACATCGCCCAGCCATATTCTTCAGTCATTGTCACCTGCCATCTCACGCTCTAAATGACCTGTTGGCCATTTATTACTGGTTAACATATCCGTTAACCCGCTGACCTGTCTCCCGCGCCCAACGGGTATCCGTTTACTCAAAACCACCATTTCCCTTCTTTCTTCCATTGCTTACTGTATCACCTCACCATAAAATACCTTTTCCATCGCACCAGAGCAAATTTTTCCCCGTTTTCTCTCCGTTTCAGTCAACCGTCCCAAGCCACCATCATCCCCACTAACGATTGTTTGATTTGCAGGTATTGTACAATGATGGAGCCAAAATCAAAGAGGGCAGAAGCCGAGGAGAATCCTTTCCTCCCACCTCCTGTCGACCTCGACATGATCCATCTGGTCGACAAAGACCATTTAATTGCAGACACCAAATGTGAGTTCGACTTCGCAGACTTGTAGTCATGGCTCAAAGGGGTTTTCCTTGACCAGAGCGATGAAATTGGGCTCTGGGAGTCCAACCTCCCTTTGTATCTTTCCCACCAGGTTCACCATTTCCCTGAATTCGCCCTCAAGTGCCAAGCCCATTACCTTCCTGACCAAAGAGCAGTAGTTTCTTCATCAGGAGAAATTCCTTTCCTCATTACACCTGAAACCATTGACCAGATGATGTAGATACCCATAGCCGAATCTGTCTCACCATTCAATCTAGAAATTATCACAGAACTATATCAGAAATTATCCTTCCCCCAAAGAGCTCAGATTTTCGAGCTTTTTCTCCCACAGGCCGCTCAACTCCCCACTACAAATCCCCTGTATCCTTCATCCCTGTTCTCAATGAAGGGAAACCAGGTCATCTTGTCGCTTTGCGCCCTCCTCAGGTATTTTTCAGATCAGTGGGTGGAAAAACCCATATTGGGTTTTCTGTCCATTTTCTCCATAGATGAGAAACCCACCACTCAGGTTGACTACAACGCCTTCCTGGTGGACAACATTCATGATCAATTTTCAAATTTTGCCATAGAAGGGATGTTCTGGTATTCCTCAATATTGGCTTACATGTTCCTATTCTTTCAAGCAGAAAAATTATCCTTTTTGATGCAGAAGATGGACAAGGATGGAAGGCCACAGGCGGTGACAACGTGGACTTCGCTGCTCAGACACAACTCTACAAAATTTAGCTTCAAACAATTTATTGAGCAGTTCTACCATCCCGTGGTGAGCATGCTCAGTGGCAGACCCGAGCCAAGAATAAATGAGGAAATTCAAAGGATCCCACACCTCTCGGATCTTGCAAAAATGGGAGATTGGTACTTGTACCAGGACCACACAGAGATCAGAGTGTATGGGTGCGAATTGGCTCCATACAAGTTGCCCAAATATTTTCCCATGAGGATATTTTCCTTGGAATACATAAGACAAATGATCAATTCAGATGACATACATTTTGTGTCTCTGAAGAAGAAGCAGCAGCTCAGAATCAAAGGGCAGATTGGGTCATTCATCTGCAATAACCGAGGCACTATGGAGGAAGCAGATAGATTGTTAAAGGAAATGAAGTTTTTTGCTAGCTTCATTTGGCACTATGACCCCTGCGGAATAATTTCAGAGATGAGAGTTAAGAATAAGAATATCCCATATGTCCACACTTCTAGGCCTAAAATAAAGAAGTTCGCTAACCAGACATAATGGGAGCCAAACACTCTGGTTGAGACAGAACAACAGGACCTTTCGGTCACTGTCTCACAGACGACTACACCATAGGCTCCCAAGGAGAAAAGGCCCAGGCAAGACATTTCACCTTCTGTCATTGAAGTATCGTCTGAAGAGTTCCGACTACATACCAAGAGGCCAAAAACCAGTCAGGCACCCGACACGGCTGGTGAAAAGGGAATTCAATCCACTACAACTCTAGAGGTTGATCGGTCGCTCCTTAGTACAAGAAACAAACAAATTGTGACTACAGTGTTGCCCAAAAAACCTACAAATACCCCACCAGTCAACCAGCCGAGCAAAATAGGACCAAAATTGAGTATTTTTGAGAAGTATGATCTAATTAAAAAAAGAAACCAGACGCTCACCAGCATCACGTATGCTCAATTCTGGAAGCAAACATCAACTGCACAACACAGACTGTTGTCTGCATTCAACACTGAGAAGGGTAGAATGCACATGGCGTTTCTACAAGAACAGGTGCCAGACCTGAAAGTAATCTCCGATTACAAAAGGGCAACTTTCGAATTTCAGACTAAAGATGTGCATCTAGCTGATCAAATGGATCTGCACAGGCAAACTGGAGAAATGGTTTTCTCCACATTGTCAAATGCTTCTACTACTGCCTCCAGGTTACAGGTATCTATGAACAACGTCTAGACGCAGCTGAAGTTAGAAAAAATATCGTCCATTGCCAAGGATAACAGGATTAAGACGCTGGAGGAACTGGTCCTCAAGATCGGATATGATCCTTCGAATGTGAAAGCAGTCAAGGAGGTGCTCAAGAAGAAAAATGCCGATATTGCATCTCTGAGGAAACAGTTGAAATCGCCACCAACAAAAGATTTTTACAGGCAAAGGAAATAGCGGAGACAGAAGGGGAAAAAGATGAGATGCTCAAGCTCATCATGGAGCATAATTCACAGTTGAAGGAAATGGAAGCGGAATTGGAAAAACTAGTGAAAGAGAAGGAGCAGTCAAAGCCCATGGAAGTCATTCCACTGAGTGTAGTTCCACTCACAGGAGTAAGCACAATGTCTGTAGCATAAATTCCCTCGGTAACTCCACTGACAGCCCTGGAGAAGACTGTTGAACTGGCTAAATCCATGGAAGAAATGAATTTGCAAGAGACTGAGATTAGCAGACTCAAAAAGGAGATTGAGAACCTTCAGGAACTCAAGTCTTCTTACCAAACCAGCTACTCCAAGGAAAAACAAACATTAGACCGGCTCAAACAAGAATTGCAATAGCTTCAGAAGCAAACAGTGGCAGGCAAAACGTTGGTTGAGGTCAAAGAAAGTGTCTGGATGGATATCACCAAGTCCATGAATGAAATATGGCTGATGATACAAATCATGTTCGAGAAAAATGAGCTGGTGCAAAGAAGTTAGCAGGCTATTGAGAAGATAAGAGCAGAACTGGGAGAGATGCCCACAGAAGCTGCTAAGATCATTAAATTTATGAATTCCAAAACCAGAGAGGAGCTAGAGGAGCTGAAGATTGGAGATAGGATAGAGACCATCCTTGAGGTCAAGACGGTCTTGACCAAGAGAGGTCTGATGCTACAGTTGGAGGAAAAGGTCCAAACCATGAACACAGGAGTGCAAAGATTTTTCAGCAAGATCGAAACTCTGCAGAAGAAAAGCCTTCCTGATATGAGAGTTATAAATGACAAGTTAATGACACTTGCCGATTACAAAAAGAAACTAGCCACTGTGGATAAGGATAGCTCACAATTCTCAGGAATACAAGGCAGTATCACGGGCAAGGAATTCTTAGATGCTTTACAGTTAGACATCAGCATTCAGCATGAGATCTGGTACATATTCATCACCAAGCCAACCTTTGCCAAGTACACAGAGATGGATGAAGTATACCGAAGATTGCTCAAAGTCAACGTTCCCAGTCACCTTCGATGGGAAGAGATTTGCAATATGATCGAGTAATCGATGAGGTGTCCAAGCCTATTTAGCTATCCAATCAGACGAGGTCAAGCAGAGGCCTCACCAACGGTTCACCCCAAGAAATCAGCATGAAATTTCAACACATCATCAAGCAGTTTCCTAAATTTTTGTATCTTGTTAAGTTAGTTAGCTAAATTTAGATTAGCCACGTCCTGATCTTTAATGACAAGATCGTATGTAATTTGATTATAAATACTTAACACTTTGAAGTATTGAGGGTTGATATTTACGCCCTGCAAGCTACAAGGCTGTAGGTTTTATCAAGAGATCTTCCATTAATACAAAGAGAAATTTTCACAGGATTCTCGCGTGTTATTCATTGGTGATGTTTTTTTTTCTATGTTGAATGTTTTCTTGCTCAGTTTTCATGTTGTTTTCTAATCTGAATCTTTTAAAAGTAACGCACGTTGTAGGATTTATCTTTGTATACCCTGTTTCAGACTTTGAAAGATTTTAATGTTTATCTTCTGATATTACAATAAAGAAATTCTTAAATGCTTTTTTACTTTAATTGATATTCTCATCTTTTCTGCTATTCATCATTTTATTGCTAAAGAATCCAACAAATGCATTATCTTTCCCTGTGAAAAGAATCTTTTGTTTCTGGTTTAGATTTCTATATTTATAACACAGACCCCATAGCCCAATGGATGCGTAAAGTCCCTTCAGCCAACTCAACAAACATAACAAACCAGTTAATCTTATTTTATATAACTAGCCTAATATCTCAAAGATAGAACATAGCTAAATCATATAGAGAGATCCCTCTCTGAAACTGGTAGGGCTAGATTCCAGTTTCAAAGTGGTTGGATAAAGTTACCTCTCATAGATTTCTTCTTCCCTAACAACCTCTGGGAATTTACAGAGTGTTAACACATATGACCAAAAATCCAAATTTCAACTAAAGAAAATTTTGCATTTTTTCAAAAAATTCTAACTAACATATAATATGATAAAATCAAATGATGTAAAACAACTATTCAATGATGCAAGTCTAGCAAAATGAAAAATCAGATATGACATGCAAACATAAATAAATGCAACTAAACTATCATGAACAAGCAAATGAAAATGCAAGGGAAAGAAAATGACCTACCTACTTACCTAGGCCCTGGGCCCTAAATAAGTCAAGTTCCTTCTGGAAAGTAAAGTTTGAGGAGAGATCCATTTACTGGTAATGGAATATTCCTCCCTTCATTGGTGGACAAATAGAAAGAATGAAATCCTGTTTTTTCTTCAATATTATATGGCTCCAACCACATACTGTCAAGATTTTGATGCATCCCAAGTTTCTCCCTTCTCTTATCCCACATTAAGACCAAATCTTCTTTCTTGAAGTCCCTTTGTCTTGCCTTGTGGTCAAAAGTCCCTTTGATTTTTCTTTGGTTCTTTTCCATTTGATAGAACATTGCTCTTTTGGTCTCATCCAGTTCTACAAGTTGACCAATTCTTCCCTACATTGCTTCTTTGTCATTTGATGGGCTAGTTGCAAAACTAGGATCTGAAGATTTATGGGAAATCACACCTCCATCCAATAAACTAACTGAAAGAGATTTTTTTTGGTAGAAGTTTTATTTGTTCTACGGTCTTCCCAAAGTGCATACTTGATTTTAACATCCCAACTTTTCTGATTTTCTCCAACAATTTTCTTCATAATATTCATGATATTTTTATTGTTGGACAAAGCCAAACCATTCTCCTAAGGGTAGTAGTTGACGAGTGTGATAGAGAAATCCCATAATTTATTTAAATTCATTCAGGGCCATTGATTTCAAATCCTTGGAATTATCGATGGTGATCTTAGCAGGAACACCAAACCTGGTGATTATCCTTTATTTAAGGAAATGCATCACCACTTATTCTGTTTCTTTTTTCATTGGGATGAACTTTACCCATCGAGTGAAGTAATTTGTATCTGTCAAGACCCTTCGATAACCATTACTATATTTGTCCTTAAATTCATCGATGAAGTCCATCCCCCATTGTTGAAAATGCGCTTCAAACACTACTAGTTTTAAAGAAAGGGCATGCAATCATTGTTTTCCCAAAAAGTACTAACAAGGTTGGAAATATCTAACATATTGATGTGTGTCGGAAAAAATGGTAGGCCAATAATATCCTGCCCTTGGGAATTTATGAGCAGTGATGCGAGCAACAAAATGACCTCCATACTGTCATAAATGGAGCTTAGAGATTAGCTTATCAAGTTCCTCTTTGTTTACACATCTAAAGATCACTCCATCAGGATTTATCTATCCAAGACCATTCTGTGTAAGGAAATACTTCATGGATTTGAGTTTGAAGGCCCTTCTTTTGTGATCTACCAGATGCTCGAGAAATGTAAGATTATTCAAATAATATATGATATACAAATATGATTCATCATTCTCGATTTCACTTATAACAAAATTCACCTGTTCCTCTTCTCCTGCCTTGATAGCTTGCTGATTTCCTTCAGTGAGCATTTTGGCTAATCCTTTCCCCTTTTTTATTTTATTTTAGAAGGTTTTATTTCTATGTCATATTTCTATATTTGTGAAATCCACTTTCCCCTTGAACCAAGGAAATCATGCTGAGATAAAACACCCTTGACCGCTGGATAAGGGACAAAGGATTTAATATTTCTATACCCCACGTATGTTCTGAAATGATTGAGGGACTTGACAAGGGAATAAACTTGTTTCTCAGTAATTGTATAATTCAGCTCTGACTCCCTGAGCACTTTTCTCATGAAATCAATCGATTTTTCATCCCCTTTATCATTTTTTTGTAAAAGGACTCCTGTGATAGTGTAGTTTTAGACGAAGGAGAAAATAATTAAGTCTTTAGTAAAATCCAGGCTCACCAATACCGATGCAACAATTATAGCCTCTTTGATATGTTGGAAAGCCCCTTTTCCATTATCATTCCATTCGAAACGAGCGCCCCCCTTCAACAAGCGATTCAGGGGTTTGACAATCTCAACGGAATTTGGTATGAATCTTAAGAAATTAATCTCACCGAAAAAAGATTGCAGAGATTTCTTATCTTTAGGGAGATGAATCTTCTTGATTGCTTCAATTCTAGAAGGATCCACTGAAATTCCATCCGTGGAAATGATATGTCCCAACAAATTTTCCTTATCTACCCCAAAAATTGATTTCTTAGGGTTGAGAGAGATACCATACTCTCTACATCTCTCAAATATTTCCCGTAGATGGTGAATGTGTTGAGTCCTCTTTTTGAAAATGGCAGTCAAATTGTCTTTGTATATCTCTATAATATTTCCTCCTAGATCCATTAAAGCATAGTCCATGGAACATTGGAAAGTATACCCAACATTGGTCAACCCAAAAGGCATACGTAAATACTTATAATTTCCCCATGGGGTAGTGAAAGTTGTTTTGAGATGATCCTCCTCTCTTACTAACACTTGGTTATATCCTGAAAAACCATCAAACATAGACATCATTTCTACTCCTGTAACCCTTTGTAGGAGATGCTCCATATTTTTCAAAGGGTAATTATCTTTGAGCAACGCTTGATTCAAATTCCTAAATTCAACACACAACCTGATGCCACCATTCTTCTTTTGGATGAATATAGGGTTGGATAACCAAGATGCGTATCTGATAGTCTCAATTATTCCAACTTCCACCATCTTTTGCAACTCTTTCTAAACTTGGGGGTGCAATATTAGGGTTGATTTTCGTTAGTTTCTTTCTAAAAGGTTTCGTACCCTCTTTGAGGGGAATAACATGTTGTATGACATCTTCGTAGTAATATTTTAAACCCCATATGACCAAGAAAAAACATCCTCAAATTATCTGATGAAGTATAAGAACTCTTTCCTTTCAGTAGGGGTAGTTTCTTTTCCCATATTTACTAATTTGGGAGAGGCATCAGTGCCAATATTAAATTCTATGATCTCATCATTTTTCCCATCAGTCGGTTTCCATTTATACAAGTCATTCCAATCAAACATCCTTTCTAGGGAAGACAATATTTTTAGCAAGGAATCATCGGGCAAGTCTATGACCTTGATGTTTCCTTTTTTGTTTAATAAGTTTATCTAAGTTTCTGAGAACTCTCCTTCATTTTGGAGGAAATGCAAGATCTTCTTTTCATCATTAAAAACTTTCCAATGTTCTAAGTTGTCCGGGATTGAAGACTTGAAGTTTACTTCCACCTTGTAAAGGAGAATTTATTCATAGGGTTGTAGAGTGGAAGTAGAAAAAGCTAAAGCATATGCCATGTAATTTTCCTCTCCAGGGATGGATTCGATTGAAAATTCATCAAAACTTTTATTATAATCCCAAACAACATCCCTATATTGCCTTAGCCTTTGTTTCTTGGAAAAAAAATCTCTCTTAACTTGGGAAAAAATCAAATCTAAATCTACTCTTACATGTAAGGACCTGATATTCATATCGATAGCGAGATTCAAACCCAATATAAGAGCCTCATATTCAACAATATTATTAGTGCAATCAAACTCAATCCTATATGAGAAATTGGTAACTCCCTTATTTGGTGAAATTAAAACTATTCCAACCCCTGAACCTGTACTTGAATGTGCCCCATCAAAATCTAAGACCCAACACCCGATCTTTTTCTCTTAATCCTGAAACATAGAGTTTGATATGATACGTGTGCAATCAATCTCTTCACTAAAAACATGGTTTTGATGTGACAAATGATTAAAACTCTCAATTTGTTCTGTGACGGGGGCCTTAGGGTACATGGTAACATGATCCTCATTTGTATTTGGGATAATAATATAAGAATAATTCTGGTGAATTCTCCCTCTCATTTCACTTACCCAATCCCTTGACAACACCCAATCCCTTGACAACACGAGGCCCCATGGTTTTGGCACATCAATGACTAAAACATCTATCAGAAAATACACACCCATGGATTGTTCAATACTTTCTTCCAAATCATCAATAATTCCATAGACCATAAGTTTTCTTGAATCCATGTTACATATGTTCCTATAGGGCCATGTTATCCTTAACCCGAGTTCTTTGACAGAATGCATTGTCATGAAATTCACGGAAGCCTCAAAATTCAAAATGCAGTTGTGAAAATATAGGTGATTTATGTTCAAGGTAACAAGAAAAGGTGGGTGAATTCGGATTCATCTAATAGATATAATTACATGGATATATTCTTTTTCTCTAGCATTGCTTTCTTGGCTAAAATTGATAGCAATTGCCTCGTCTGGTTTGTGAACTTGAGGGAGGAACCTTTGGGTGTGCCTAAAGAACTCTTCTTCAACCTTGTTTGCTGCCAAAATCTCTTCAATATCTAATTTTATCCTTGTGATAGACATAGATTTATTAGTATCACATGATACCCTTTTTCTCTTTGTGGAATGAAGGATGTGATTAGAATCTTTGACATCAACTCTTCTTTCTTCCATTTCGAGATATGTCTTGGTAACACATTGAAGCTTGATAGGAGGTGTGGTATGGATAAGATGAATCATATGAATTACCCGCAGAGTGCCTTGTGGGAAATTGCCATTGTGATGATGGGAATAAGTCAGATTTTCATCTATTTGGCATTCCCTCTCCTGGGCTTCCATCAGGGAAGTGGGTTGTTGGAAGATTGGTTGTTGTCATTGATGTCAACCCTAGTCATGGGTTTTGGACCACAATATTGATGAAGGTATTTGGACATGAAGGACAATGGAAATGAAGATAAAACACCCATGGATGGATAATATACATCATGTTGTTTCCAGTGGTATGTGGAACGTCACGTGGATCCTTATGGTTGAGGAGAAATGAATTTTTGAAGATGACAAAGTGAATTGAAGAAGGAAGTACATGTAGGCCCTAAAGATAATTAAAGAAAAGAATTACAAAATAAGAAAGTGTCAGGTCGACCCTAATGTTAAAAGGAAGTGACCTAAATGGTATAAATACACATCATTATACATTCATTTATACACAAGTCAAATTTAAGAGGAAATCATAAGTAAAGAAGGCCGGATTTCAAGGGAGGATGAAGTCTTTTGGTGATGTGCTCTAAGGTATGTTATTTTCAGGTCATCTTACCATTTTCGCTATAATTGTTTTTCTAGAATGATTCAGATGGTGAAATTGCTATGGTATTGAGAAGACATATCAAGGTACCTGTGTTAAAAGTTTTAGCTCTTGATTCGCTATAATTATGGAGATACACTCTGTGGAAGATAGGGTTTTTGACCAATCCTGAATCTAGTCAATAAACAGGTGTTCCAGGAAAAACAATCATAACTTCTTCATAGAGAATCCAAATTAAGTGGGACAAATTTCATTGGAAATAGTACAGACTTTAATTTCTTGTGTTCAAGTTTCAGAATCTGATTCTAAATATTGAGAGCGAGGCATTCTGTACAAGTTTGCTCTCCTGAATAAACCATAATTGAATAAAGTCTACCATTCTTTCTATAACTTCTTTTTGGGGAGGATTCAAGGAGTGAAACTTGGAGGAGCTTCAGAGAATAAATTGTGTAATATTATCTATAGGATCAGATTATTCCAAGAATTGAAGAATTACAGAAGTTGAAGGAGTCTCAGGAAGCATTATCAGGCTCTATGTGATGGTTGGTTGATGGTGATGATTTAATGTAAAGTTTTATTATCTCTAATATATTCTTGGGCAGAAGGAAGGGGCAAGGATAGAGAGGTCAAAACTCTCTTGATATTGGAGGATTGTATCTTCCTCTTGGAGGTTTATCCCTCCCTTTATATTTGGAAGCTGTAGCTACCTTTGGAGGTCATTAGTTCCCTTGACCAATGACTATTGATTATTTCTCATATATTGTGCATGGTGTATTGTGGTGTATTGATGTAACCCTTATACTATTGTTCACTGCTCATTATATATAATTGAATGGTTTAAGTATAAGTTGAAAAAGTTTTTAAATTCTACTTGATACTGATTCACCTCCCTCTTAGTATCTACATGGGTTTTCTTTTCATATGAGAGATCCATAAGGATCGCTTATAGTTTGCATGTAAATTCATAGAATGGTATCCTTACATGGTTAAAAATGTTGATGAAATATCTTCACAAGGGTATTAAACCTATCATTAAAATACCTGATGTCCTCCCCTGGTTCTTTTGCACAACAATAAATATGATTATTAAAGGATACCAAATCCTCCTTCTTTATGAATATTCTAATGACAAGACTTTGGAAAATGTTCCAGGTGGTAATTTCCCCTGCTGTGATACTGTCATACCATTCCTTGGCCTTCTATACGAGGGATAAGGATAAAAGTCTCATCCAAAAATCTTCATATTAGTCACAACATTGGAGAGCATTCACAAAGGTGTACAAATGTTGTTGGAGTAAGGTGGGATCATCACCAGAGAAGTTAAGAAGCCAATATTTAAAACCCTTTGGGATTTTATGAGGTAATCCAGGGATTCCTGTGATATTTGATGGTTTATATACATTTTTTTCCCAGGGTTCTCGGGATGTACTCGCAGTAGGAGGCGTGGACGAGGAAGAGACAAGTGAAGGAGGATGAACATAGGATGTTGTCGAAGAAGGAGACCAAGAGGTGTAGGTAAAGGTTTAGGTTTCCTAGATTCATATCTAGGATGTTTTGGTATAGGCAGAGGGCTAAGATAGTTCCTTCCTTGGGTTCGTGTCATGACATAGTCTCCATATGGGCCTTTTGAGAAGCTCATCAAGAATGGAAAGGGAAATTCCCTCAAATGGAGGTTCTAGGAAAGTTTTGGGTAAAGGATTCGGGATAAAATCTTGACAAAATGCCATTAGGGCTTGAGAGAGGATTCAAAATCTTCCCCAGAACTAATGCCAAAATGTTATCACACAATCTATAGATTGCAAAAATCCCAACCCAATCCATAGAAGTGTGACAACTGTGAGAGTATCTACCCACTGCCACCTTAGATATACACTCCCCTCGCTTTAGTGATGATAAGTCACCACAAGGGGGGAATCCCAATGACCCTAGGGGGATTCATATGGAGAGTGAGATAATGATGAGTGAGCCCCCTATGGGTCAATATTGGAGGTGAGGAAAAGGATTGAGAAAGAGTCTTGTTGGTGGATAATGGTTTTCAAATGTTGTATACCTGCAAGACAATGCTATCTCTTCCCATAACAAGACAAATGATTGATATACGAGCCTTTAAAAAAAGGGGAAGGAAAGAAAAATTGTTGTCCCAAAATTGCAACAGTATGGAAATATATTTTCTACAGTAAACTAGTTATATTAACTACAAATCTAACCACCAAAATCAAGTATAAGATGAGGGAAATAAAGCTAGTAAAGACTAGTTAAAGTTCAAATTAATGAAGCAAGACTTTGGTGAGTTTTAGGGACGTTGTTTAGGTGTTACTAACAATGTATTATAATAGAAAAGTGGTTGGAGAAAACAATTTCTATAGAAACAAAATCTAACCACGAAAATTGACAAATAAGCCATGCGAATAATAGCTAATGAGTAGTAGGACAATAATCTAGGTTCACAAGTAAATTTATGTGGTAGATAAGTGAGCAATGAATGAAAAAGAGAGTATTCTACAACTCTAATGGCTTTAGAATTTATTTTTAATAGAAAGAGGAATTACTTGTCTAAGCTAGATGCTCTTAGGGAAAAAAGAAACCTTAAGCATGCAAAATTGATTCCAACTTGAACAATTGCAAAATCTCTATTTTTCACACATTCCAATGAAAATGATTTTATTTCTCCTATGAAAATTAGACTAGTGCCTTGTCAAATGGGTTATGGGGTCTTTTCGTGCAAGGAATAGTTGTGTTACCTCTCTAGGGGTGTAAGCCTTTTTACTCCCTAGGGAAAACAAAACTAGCAAGGTAAATCTAGGAGGGTGTAAACCTTTTTACTCCTCCTAGCAACCTTGTTTAGTACCTTATCCAAAGACAAATGTGATAGACTTACAAGAGGGTGTATGATTTTATACTCCTCCAAGGGTTTAAACAACAATAACCATGAAACAATAAGAAATACTAACAATATGAAGAATTTTCCTTACCAATTCCAAGAGGTAGCAAGATAAACCCTCTTTTACCAAGTATATTCCACGACAAGAGCAAGAAAAGCATACAAGAGAGATAACACACCACTTCCCTCCAAAAGACAAGTAAATAGCATCCATAAGAGCACAATATAAAGATATATGCAAATTTCCCAAGAGGGGCAGAAATTCCAGCCATAAGCATATGTAATTCTCAAGGGTGTTTTTGTGTTAAAATGAAAATGTCATGACCTTTATTTATATAGGGCCTAAGAAAACCAATTTTTCCACTTATCTTAGGGTAAACCACAAATTAGGGAGGTTTACCTCCTAATTTTCCCCTTTACACATTCAAATTTAATTTTACAAAAGAATAAATCCCTAGAAGATGACGTCATCCCCCTTCAGGGTGAATTTTTGGCATAAATGGAAACACGTTGAGCTAGTTGAGGAAGTCATTGGGAATCCCAAGGCATAATATTCCTAGTGCAAGGGTATTCCTCCATAAAAAATTCCAAGTCATCATCAAGTCACCAACACCACCAAAACCTTAGCCTCCCAAGTGTGACGTCATGCCCCAGAAGAGAGATATAAGGCCTCCAAAGGAAAACGTTGGCACTAGGAAGGCTAGTGAGTCACCTCCAAGGGACACTCAAGTGCCTCCAAAGGTAATTCCCCTCTGCCAACATGTCCAAGGAGAGGGGGCATGTTAGGTAGCTAGAGAGGTAGTGGGGAGGCCTAGAGGGCCCATAGTGATAATAGTGGAGGCCATTCAATGTAAGGTGGACTAGGTCCACTATAGTATTAAATAAGGCCCACTATGGTAGTCAGATATAATAAATGGGTAGTTAGATATAATAAATGTAAGAGGACTTCTTAGAAGTTTCTACTTCTAGAATATTCCTCCTCTAGAATGTTCTTAGGTGATGGTAGCACTATATAAAGGGGTTCAAACAATGTAATGGAACATGAGGAAAAATATTGTATTTGGAGCTGAAGCTCATTAGGAGGTTTCCCCCTCGAAGAGGCAAGCGAACACGAGAGGATCCCTTCCATAATAGGATCCATTGTATGGTGTTTCCCTACCCCAAGGGTTTTGATATAATAAAGTGGTGGTTTTCTATATTGTTCCATATATATTGTGTGGTGATTGTATTTAGATATATTTGGTGCTATTGTAGTATTTTGTATTCATTTATTTGAAATTTAACAAGTGGTATTAGAGCACTTTCCTTGGTAGAAAGTGTGGGCAAATATTTTTATTTTTTGCAGATTTATTTTTTTCGGAAAAAAAAGAGGGCCGCGACATTATAGACGATTTATGTAGATTTTGGTGCAAAATTTGCAAAAAATGGTTGTATATCTGAGATTCTATAAGAAAAACACCCAAGTTAAAAAAAAATCGTCTGAAACAGAGTCTGGAAAGTCAAGTTATTTGCATTTTAAAATCTACAATTTTTAGGGTTTTTTTTCCCACAGACGACCACTTGATTTTTATGATTTTTGTAGTATCTGAAGCAAAAATTTTCAAAACAAATTTCATATATGATTTCCTCTCACAATTTCACCCAATTTCAATTTTTTTTTTATCTCAATCGGAGCTCTAGAAGTGAAGATATCATTGATTTAAAATCAATGATTTTTGGGGTTTTTCATGATGACGACGGGACTACAGATTTCATAATTTTTCACGGGGTTCTCAGATTGTTACCAAATCAATGCCATTGCATAAATAATTTTAAGATATTTATTCGATATATTTTATGTGGTGTTTCCAATTACTATTCCCTCTCAAACCCTCAAAGAAATTCTACAGATGATCGAAGCATTCAAAGCCCAAATGTCTAACACATTGCATGACCTTGCAGATGTCCTCAAGGACTCATTGTATGACCTTGCAGATGGCCTCAAGGATAGTTTTCATAGTATTCAAGATTCATTAGCTAGCATGCAAGAGAGATATCTTATGGCTGACACCAGAGATGAATATAATCAAGAAGTATATGCTTGGTATGATTTTGAGACTGATTATGATGATTGGTATATGGATAGTTGTCATTTTTGGGATGACAACCACTTTCATATTTTATTTGATGACTCTAATCCACATTCTGTAGAGAACATCAATGTGACACATCAGAAGCTAGTTATGATTACCAGTGTCCAGCCTGCATATTCTACAATAGTATTGTTCCTTCCCAATTCAGCTTTGATCCTTTCCCATTATGTGGATGGATATTCTTATTTGGATCCACATGATAGGTGTTAGTAATGGGAGCATAATTTTGAGTTGGTTATTGGGTGCCGATATCTTCCGTGTGGAGTTCACATGAGCAATTGGACATGGGATCCTAGTTTGCAATGGTGGTTGGACTACTTCATCATGGTGGCTTTCATTTCTCAATGGGACCTTGGTTTTCTAGTCTACTTCAGCATTATGGTCCACACTTATCCATGGGACCTAGGTATATGGTTGTACATCAAGCATTGAGGACAATGCTTTCATAAGGGGGACATAATGTTAGGGAGATAGAGAGGTAGTGGGGGGGCCCAGATGTCGCATAGTGATAATAGTGGAGGCCATTCAATGTAAGGTGGACTAGATCCACTATATTATTAAATAAGGCCCACTATGGTAGTTAGATATAATAAATGGGTAGTTAGATATAATAAATGTAAGAGGACTTTATTAGAAGGCTCTACTTCTAGAAGATTCCTCCTCTAGAATGTTCTTAGGTGATGATAACACTATATAAAGCGGTTCAAGCAATGTAATGGGACATGAAGAGAAATATTGTATTTGGAGCTAAAGATCATTAGGAGGTTGCTCCCTTGAAAAGGCAAGTGAATAGGAGAGGATCCCTTCCATAATAGGATCCATTGTATGGTGTTTCCCTACCCCAAGGGTTTTGATATAATAAAGTGGTGGTTTTCTATATTGTTCCATATATTTTGTGTGGTGATTGTATTTACATATCTTTGGTGATATTGTAGTATTTTGTATTCAGTTATTTGGAACTTAACAGGGCACATCATCCATACTGTGGGCTTCATGCCCCAAGTGAAGATCCAAGTGATCTTGTGCCTCCACCTATCAAGGACCTGCAAAGAAAAATAAGTACACCCTCCAAGGGTCCACAAGTCAAAATATCATGCCAAATAAGTCATATTTAATAAGAGAACCACCTAAACATGTGCATCAAATTCCCCCTTTTCAAAATAAAAATATTCTCAAAGATCTTATACAATTTGCAAAATTTAGATGTCAGAGGGGTGTCATAGTGCCTTATTGGGTAAACCAATTCCTCAAGTAGGGGAAGTTTCCAAGGAGAAACCTCTCTAGGTCATGCAATGAATGTGGAGTGGATGGGGGTTATACTTCTAGGTATAGGGTTTCATGAGATACGATGGCTCGTTTTGTCTCATTTATGGGTTCCTTTGTAGAGGGTGTGCTACCCTTCATCCACGATGCAACATTTTTCCAAGATCATTCATTTTCCATTAATTAATTAAAATCCAAAAAAAATGGGTACTATAAGACATGGAAAGAAAAGAGTACTGCAACATCACTTGAAGCTAGAGGTACACATGGTTCCATATTAAAGTAAAGAAAGGGACATCACATACATGTACACACCTCAACGAGCGAGACATCTATATAATGTGAGTTTGTTTTTGCAGGTCTTCCAAATTTTAAGAGAAACATTTCATCGTTCTCAAGACCTTTTGGGTGAGCATCTAGAAGGTTAGGATTTGGAATTTATTTTTCCAACTACGTTTTCATCTGGGCTTTTAGCCCCTTCTTCCCATGAAATGGGGTAGATTCCCTTCTTGGGTCAATAAGCCCGAAGAACTAAAAGATTGGGAAACATATGGGAAGGAGTGATGGAAAGTGGAAACTATGAGTGGGAATGGTATGCTGACCCTTCAAGGAGACCCCTCAGTAGCAACCCTTTCCCCAAGGGTGGCCACTTACTAGGAAACCATGACATTCACCAAGGTGAAATAAGGAAAAAAGAATAATTTTCAAGCAAATGTTTTCAAAATCAAGAAAGGAATTTTTGCAACACATTCAAATGATTGAATTATTATAATGAAACTTACCTCAATACCGGACTTGTTATCTCATGGATCAAGACCTGTTGTCCTTTGTGATCCATACCAAGTGTGGTGGATGATGATGTCATTTTCGAATGGTGATGTATGGTGAATGAAGGTATCTGCATGTTGGGATACCTCTCGGTACTCCATGTTTGCAACCTAAGGACCTCGAGACATCATCTCCTTAATTATCCCTAGAAATGGGGGATACCACATCTTATATTGCATTGTTTCCTAGAAGGATTTACTATGGGAGGAACCTACGAACTGAACCCACCATGCATGGATTATATCACTGTGATTTTACCAAAGGTGGTAGTGGGGAGAAGCTAGGGATTTTTCCCCAGTTGTAGTGTTGAAGTGTCCAGGAATTTCACCAATCATTCCTTATTATCCTTCATAGAATAAGTGTTCTAGGAGATCGATGCTCTTGGGATGGTATAATGATTTGAATCCCTGATTGCTCGAGGAATTTTTCTAAGAAGTCGGGTTACATTGAGTGTTGCGTCAGTGTTCCACTTGCTTAGTTGATGAGTATTGCAAGATATATATCATTTTTATTAATTGACAAACAACTAGTTCAAATTCCAGATTAGGAATTTATCATGTTAGAAAATATATAATCTGTGATTGAATCTGACAAAAAATAAAATTGCAATTCCATTTGTGGATATCTATATCTTGGGATTTTAACATATTTTGAATTAATCAAAATGTCTCAAATTTCAATTTTAATAATGTATATATAAAAATTTGCAATTTTATCAATCATCAGATACCAAGGAAGTAGGTGGGTGATTTAGTTTTTCCATGTTGAAATTTCCCTCTACCAAGCACTCGACAGTTAATTCCAAATAAATCACTTTTTGAATAGAAGCACAACTGAGTTATCAACCAAACATTACAACATAAGCATAAATAATGAAACCAAGATTTCATACACAAATACACAAAGATATTCTTCCCATTAACTAATCTTATTATTCAAATAATTTCAAAGCTTACAAGGGCTCCCATACCTGGGAAAATGGCCCACAAAGAAATGAAAAAAACTATAGACAACACATGAAAACCTAAAAGCTCATCCTTTGTTGTACAATCTTGTAAACTCAAGTCTCATAACTTGTACGTGCACGTCTCCATTGAAACCCGCATACATACATGTGTTTCCTCACTGATACCTACGTACATATGTTCCTGTCTCCACTGAAAAGTGTGTACAACTCTGTAACTGCTCTCGTGGCTTTGATCTGCCCACTCTTCTTACAACTGCCTATGTTCTCCCTTCTCTCCGACATGTACTGATCTCTAGATGAAATTCATTCTCCACCTATTTGAGATCTCCTTGAATCACATTCCTTCATGATCCAACCCTCTCTATATCAACACTTGGACAAAATTCTCTTCACTCAGTCAATGAGATCTCACTCACTGATATTATGTTTAAGAAAAAGTACTTTTCTTCTACACTCTTGAATGACTCCACACTAGCAAAAGTCATTTTTTGTTATCTTTGTGTAAAAGTATCTTCTCCTTTACCCTAGCCTTTATTTTAAAATATTGAGTTATAACCTAACCCTTATCTGCAAAGTAATTAATGGTTGAGATTGCTTCTCACCTCACTTGAGATAAATGGCTATTATTTAATTCATTAATGCTAATTAAAGCATTTCCTTAAACAAAACTCAACTCACTAATAAAATCACTTTACTTTAATAATTACTTTAATTAAAGTAAAGTATCAAGGTAGAAGACTTTGGATGACTTCCACATGCTAGGCACCAAGCCTATGTGGAAGTACGTATCTGATGCTACCATGCATCAACACTCCCTCTTAGCGAGGAAGGTACTTCTCCCACCTGGAGGTGGCTATGTATTCTCTACTAAATCCGCTACCATGTCTTCTCTCCAATTCACATGATTGGATGCTCCCTTTGAAACATAATCTATCCTTGCCATCTCGCTCGAACCCATCTCCGAATACTCCCCTTTGATCATGCTCCTAGAAGCCTCCTGCTTCTGAGCATTCTGCATGGCCATCTCATACCATGATTCCTTGATAGACTTGAAAGTCTAATCCCACCTAAACTTGAAGGTTGAATCCATTTGAGTTTCTCAACCTTCAGAGCTACCTGCTCCTTTTTCTCTGCCACTCTGTATCTTTCCACTGCTCGCATATGATGGCCCTTTCTCCTACACACGTTTCTCTCTCTAACTCCAAGAACAATTGTTGTGTCTGAGTTATATCCTCTAGGATTGATCAATGTCTATCCATCCTAGAATGCTACATCAAATCCTTTCTTCTTAATCACTGAGACCGAGAGAACATGTTTTCTTGAGTTCTATCACCCATAACACATCCATCATTCTCAACACTCCTCCTAAATCCATCCAGAATGACACTATTCTAGATCCCTTTACTGCATGCTTGGTCCCCATACGAAGTTCCACATGCAAATTTGACTTAGAATTGATGAAGCTATCAAAAAAAATCCTACTCCTATCATATGACATGTGGCTCCATTATCTATTAGCCATACACCAACTGATATGGTGCCTAAGGAATTCTGGGAAACACGTAAGAACTCTGTCTATTCAAACTTCTTGGAAAACTCATCCATTTGAGTCTTTGTCGATGCAAATACCTTTGGTTGTGTTTCATTCYCACCCTTCTTCTTGTTCAGACATTACCCTGCATAATGTCCAAACTTGTGACATGCAAAGAACTCGACTTTTATAATGTCCTTCTTCTTTCCATCATAAGAGGTATAATCTCCACTAGAAATCTTTTTGAAATTTCCCTTCTTTTCCTGGATGGAAAGACCAAGGTTCTCATCATCATTCTTGTGTCGACCTCGATTCAGTTCTTCATCTCAAATCTCTTCTTAAAATAAGTCATCCCACAACCTCGTCCAATCAGGGAGGTTCTCACGTGCTACGATTCCTTTGATGAACGATGTCGACTGCTTCGTGAAGCCTTTTAATGTCATCCTCACAAATTTTCAATCAGTCACTATCTCCCTAACTACAACCAATTCATATCGAACCTGTCGGATCCAAGCGAGATAAGTTGTCACCATGTTTGATCCTATCATCTTGGTGTCTCTGCGCTTCTCTCTCACTACCATTTTGTGATTCTCATTCTTACTCTAAAATAAACTTTTCAGAGCCTCCCACATATCCTTGATAGTTGTCTTTCCCGATAAATGAGGGATCAAATGATCATTTACTTAGTGTAGAATTAAGCACCTGGACTTCACATCCTTTTGATTATGGATGACCAGTTTTGTCACATCTGTTGGAGGAGTGATACAAGTATTAGAAAATTCCCATATCTCGTTCTCCATAAACACCAACACGAT
Organism: Picea mariana; assembly: GCA_032191745.1. Classification (NCBI taxonomy): domain Eukaryota; kingdom Viridiplantae; phylum Streptophyta; class Pinopsida; order Pinales; family Pinaceae; genus Picea; species Picea mariana. The sequence continues at coordinate 88,359 of JASDQU010739495.1, read as the reverse complement.
CTTCTCCTTCCAAGCACTGTAGTTGGAAAACCCATCCAACCTATCCTCAAATCACAATCTAGTTTCCATATCCAAGATATGATTCAATAACCTTCTGCTGAAACTGCCCCTATATTGTCCTGTACTCACTTATATGTGCCTATCACCACTGGAACTTGTGTATGCACACACCCATGATTACTACAACCTGCGTATATGCATATGTCTCCAAATATGCCCACGTATATATGAATATGTTCCTTCTGCAACCTTCGTACAACTCCGTATGAATGAAAAACCCTAGTCTTGCCTTAGTATGATTGTTACCCTGAAATCTATCCTTCGATTTATTATAACTGGTTATCGATCTAATAGTATCTCCTTGCAGATATGATAGATTTGCTACAAAATATAGTGGATCTGTACTTAGTCCTTCAAACACCCACCGCGGAACTCCCGATCCAATAGATATGCCCTTTTTTCAACCTAATATTGACTCCCTCTTAGAGCGAATGCTCTGATGCCATGTTGAAATTTCCCTTTACCCAACACCCAAAAATTAACTACAAATAAATCACTTATTGAATAAAATAACAACTGAGTTATAAACTAAACATTACATCAAAAACATAAATAAGGAAACCTAGATCTCATGCACAATACACAAATATATTATTCCCATCAACTATGCTTATCATTCAAATAAATTCAAAGCTTACAAGGGCTCCCAAACCCGAGAATATGGTCCACAAAGAAATACATAAAACTATAGACAACACATGTAAACCTAGCAAGTCTCAGTAGTTGCACGTGCATGTATGGACTGAACCCACGTACATACTCGCTTTTCCTCACTAAGACCAGTGTACATACACACTTGTCTCCACTGAAAGTGCATACAACTCCGTAACTGCTATCCTGGCTATGATATGCCCAATATTCTTGCGACTTCCTTTGTTATCCCTTCTCCCTGACTTGTACTGATCTCTAGATGGAAGTCCTTCTCCACCTATTCAATATCTCCTTGATTCACAATCCTTTGTGATCCAACTCTCTTTGCATCAGCAGTTGGATGAAATTCTCTTCACCCAATCAATGAGATCTCACTCACTCATATCATGTGTAAGAAAAAATCATTCTTTGCCTCTACACTCTCGAATGACTCCACACTAGCAACATTCCTTCTTTACTATCTTTGTGTAAAAGTATCTTCTTCGTCACCCTAGACTTGATTTTATAATATTGAGTTATAACCTAAACCTAATCTCCAAAGTGATTGATGGTTGAGATTACTTCTCACGTCACTTGAGATCAATGGCTATTATTTAATTCACTAATGCGAATTAAACATTTTCTTAAATAAAATTCAACTCACTAATAAAACCACTTTACTTTAATAATTACTTTAATTAAAGTAAAGTATCAAGGTAGAATACTTTGGATGAATTCCACATCCTAGACAACAAGCTTATGTGGAAGTACCTATCCGATGCTACCATGCGTCAACATTCCATAGTCTTCTCTGTATTACATGTAGTGGCGGTGGAAGTTACTCAATGCAACTAGAGAAAACAAGAGCAATAGGAGGTGAATAATAAGAATTAATTTAATCCACGAGTAGCGAAAGCCTCATTAAATAATTTTTTGTGCGTCTCATGTGATAAATGATCAATTCTACTAACATAATGTATTGTCATTTTGTCTCATACATATGACCATCCTAGCAGGATTGATGCTCTTAATACAAGTTTTAAATATTTCATATTAATGTAATGCACACACATATTTTCAACATAGAAAAGAAAACAATTGCAATCACACATATACACAGATATTTACCCTAGAAACCCAATCGGGAAAACTAAAAACCTATTTTGGAGACGCACTTCAAATTCTATTCATAATACAACTTCATTGTTTACAATACAATATTTAGGATCCCACGACATCCAAAAACCCTCTAATCCATTGAACCAAATTATATTACAGCCTTAATTTCTTAATAAGAATTAGAAAACCATGGTCTGAAATACCACATGCCACTAAACTTACAAAGGTGAAAAATCACCCTCGACAAAGGTGAAAGACCATCCAAACTTTTGGCAAATAAACCCCCCAATTGTCTTGGGGTGGCTCTGACCCCAAAACCACCAATAGGGGGACCCACACTTGCGTAAATAATATAACACATACCCAACATTCTCCCACTTGTTTATTTCTTTGCATACAAGGGTCACAAGCTTTCATGATCAACAATCCAGGGAAAAAATTCCCATTGGTTCTCTACACCAAGAGAACTTTGCAGTGCTCATAGACTTTGTTAATGAATCTAAAACATTATCCAAAGTGTCCACCTTCACCAAAAACACCTTATTCTCTTCAACCGTGACTCTAAGCTGGGTTCCTTGCTAGGAATATTTCTCCCTGACTATCAAAATCTATCCTTACAAATTGTTGTACCAAACCAATACCTGAACACAATCTCTATAAACATACTAATTTCTTGCTTGCATGAGTGGCTTCCATGTGTTTTGATTTTGTATTTGAGAGTGCCATTACAGACTATCTTTTTCCTATCCAAGTGATTTCTCCTCCAAATAGGTTAAACACATACCCACTGATAGATCTTTTGCAATCCATAACTCTAGCCCAGTCTACATAAACAAATCCATGTATTTCCAACACTTTGTCCAATCCTGGTACTCCTTGGTAACACAATACATAAGTAGTAGTGCCATGATAATACTTGAAAACCCTCTTTACTACTACTCAATGCTCTTTCTGTGTATTTGACATATACCTGCTCAAAATTCCCATTGCATGTGCAATGTTCAGTCTAGTATAGACCATTGCATACATCAAAATTCCAACCAAACCAACACATAAAACATGGGACATGTTCTCTTCCTCTTCCTATGTCTTCGAACACTATTCCACATATACCTTTATGTAGAGCCCTATGTTTTTGAAGAAAATATGATTTTATGGAAAGACTAAAGTTTTGTGAGAAAGCGCAACTGTCCAACGAAATATTATAAGTGATGGAGAACAACTAGGATAAGCGGAAAGCTAATTGCAAGTGTTCCAATAGGGAAAACAGAGCATGCGCCAATTGGATGAGCAAGTGGAAAGAGCTAGAAGCTTCGAGCACATGTGAAGAGAAAGCGAGAAAAATAGTGTTTCACAAAATCAAGAAAGGACAATAGCATAATCAAGAAGTCAAGAAACTCCTGAGGAAAATCTAGAAATATGGGAATATGTAATGGGAAAGGGTTTGATAGATGTTAGTCATATTGTGTGCTGTTAGACTATTGTTGCTAGTATTATTGTTTTTTTCCTCTGTTATCAAGCTATCATCATTGTTTTTATTGGGTTTGGTACGATAAGCTACTGCAATGGGTTTTGTGTGGGAATAATTGTCCTTAAGATATATCAATAGAGTCTATAGAGGCTATTGGACATGTAGAGTGATGTATAACCTATGATAGAAGGATATACTCATGAGATCATGAATTATGAGATACTGATAATATAAGAGATCGTTTGGGCCCTAAAATTTTGATTATGATGTGTATGACTCTGTAGTTTATTCATTTCCCAATTACTTCTATATTTTGTATTTGATATTTAACCATTAATTATGATGCATGGACTTATTTGTATGCCATGGAGCCTGGTTAATATGATTTTAATGTTGTTTTAGGCTCTTGGTGATATACTTATTTATATGTTAAAACATAAATCTATATTATGTTGTGTTAGTCTTGATGATGTATCCTCTTTGATTCACTTCACCTCACACAAGTCTTGGCTACGCTTCGGGTGAGACCTCGGCTACGCTTCGGGTGAGACCTCATTCCTTTGTAGAAGGTTGAATATACCAGCGCTGCTACACCACATTGGTATCTTTGTTGGTAACCTCCGAGAACCTGGGTCTCCAATTTTGTGCCAAAAAATGGTTCCGTTGTCGAGGCCTATCTTTAAAGTGAGTTTTTATAGGATGCAACATCACATATTTAATTGTGACATTGAGAATTGATGGTAACTAAGGTGTGACACGTTTATTCTCCCAGAAGTCAAGTTACGACACAAAATTTTGAGGGTTGTGAAGAGCATTGCTTTTTACTCGGAACCTGCGAGCGACCAATACGAGATATTCTGGATTCAATTTCTAGAAGAGGTGTTTCATTTGCTTGACGAACTGCAAGAAGCACAAGAATTCAAAGATCGAGCAACATAAGCTATAATTGGACTAATGAGCACTTAGTATCTCTTCACCATCTAGATCAGTCGATTTCTAGAGCTGGGGATTTCTGGGTACATACCACCTTGGAATGATATATTATTGAATTTTCCACAGAAAACCACCAGTTTCTTTCAAAATTATAAGCCATATTCAAAGAAGGATCCCGGGGAAGAATGTTGCGGGAAATCCCCCTTTGGATTAAAATTTTGCTTGAGGAAGAGGGGGGATGTTACTTGTTCTAGTTGAGATGGTAGCCTAAACCACTGCACTTGAGGGATGAGTGACTCAAGCGACGGTTCATGGGATAGGTTTTAAATGTTCTTAAAGTATGGGGGGTTGTCAAGCGAAGATTTCCAGAGATGAACGAGCTCAAAGGGTTGTTGTTGTGATTGAAAAGAGGTGGCAAAAAAAAATGAGGAAGTTGATGAAGAGACCTAATCAATCGCGGAAGGAGATGAAATTTGAGGGTAGTTATAGGAAAGAGTTAGAGAAGTTATGGGAGTTGTAGATACGTAGAAGGCTGGCGAGACAATGGTTGTAGGAAAAGTTCAGAGAGAGTGGTGAAATATCTAGAGGAAGTGGATGAGAGGAAGGAAAGTAGAAAGAAATAATAAGGATATAAGGTGCCACCCCTAAAGAAGAAGACTCAACCAGAATCCCTGAAGAAGTGGGGGAATCAGATCCCGTGCCGCCAGAAGATGATGAATTTCATCACGCAATTGATTCGGTAATACAAACTCATGCAATACTCTGGGTCAAAGAATTCAATTTTGGAGGAAAAGGAACCAACCTCGAATCACCCAGTCCCTCAACGCTATCTACAAATACGGTAAATTATGTACTAAATTATTTAGTTGTTTCTGTCATTTATAATCCCTATAATCTGGAAAGTTCAAGTAGTAGTAGAGGAAGCTGGGAAAGTTCTTTAGTCATATAGCAACCAGGACCCTCAGGGTTCATTTTGATAGGATCTCTAAGTTCTTCGATGGCAAGTCAACATGTAGGATCCCTCACCCGATACCTAGAGTTTTGGGGTAAAGGGGACGAGGATGTCGAACAACACTAGTTTCCTTGTTAGCCATATGGAGATCTCGTGGAACTCTGGATGGAAAAAAACTACTCTAGTTTCAAACCACCTTGCGAGGTCAATATTTAAAATGGTACATGAAATCCATTGAACCAGTGAATCCTCAAGGACAATCTTTCACTCTTTCTCAGGTCAAACATAGGTTCATAGTAGAATTTTTCTTACCACAGTCTCAGAAACAAGCTCTCCGAGTTGCGAGAGATCAAACAGAGAGATGGTGAGTCTGCCTGGGAGTATAACCAAATATTTAAGGATGTGATAGGGAAATTGGAAAACCCTATCGATGAAGACCACCAACAAGAATGGTTCATTCAAGGACTATTAGCATTGACTGAAATCCTATTAACCTAACATAGGATAGCTACGTTGTGGGAATCCTTATAACAAGCAATGCAAAATGAATCGATGACTAGATATCCTAGAAGCTTGCAGGTTATGAGACCGACTGAAGACACTAATATTGCGTAAATGCAAGGTCAGCTTTCCATGTTAACCAACAAGATTCAATAATTGACCCTCCCGAGAACAAGTCGACTACATGTATGGTGTACTGGATGCTACACTAAGGGTCATACATCGACGAAATGTCCCAGATTGAGGGGTGTACAACCCCCTCCACACTCAATAGTGCCGTATCTAGTAGGACCATTAGGAGGGGTTGCTCAAGCTGTCACTACAACACCATTTCATGGCTCTGTGTAGTACCACATAATCCCAAATCACTAAGGGGGAAAAAATAACGAATACTGTGAAAACTGCAGGAGTCATGGTCGACACTCCCTTAGGAACTGTCCAATCCTAAAAAATTATTCCCCTATTTTGATTACGATATACTGCGAATTCTGTGGGTAACCTACTCACACTACCAAGCAGTTTCATGCTCTGGATGCTCTTGCAGACATATTGGATCGGTCTGCATTTAAGGTCGATGAAGCTCCTCAACGGTTTGGAGGAGTTTGCAAAGGCAGGGAGCATTTCGGGGTGGACGAACAAGCAGAAGAGGTCCAATTCATTGTTACAATTGTGATGAACAATGTCACCTTGTGAGATATTGTCCTCTTCTAAGAAGACCTTGGTGTGCACATTGCAAGAACAACACCCATGGCACCAAGGATTTCCCTCAATTGACCACGAAATGGGAATATTGTGCAATGCAATGAGGTGCCAACTTTATAAATTATGAGCCTAGACCTATTGTTGAAGGAAAGGATCCCATTATTAACATTATTACTAGAGGAGGAACAAGGGATAGTGCCGATGTTTACATCCCTAACCAAAGTAATATTCAAAAGATAGTACTAATAGATGCTGAGTATGATCCCATAAGGTAGAATGAGTTCTTCCAGAATGCAGTAGAAATGTTTCGATATATTTCTAAACCTACCATATTGAAAGGTGTAGAACCAAGTGTTGAGATTCAACCAAGAGTCACAAAAAATATGTTGGCACCGAAGGACCTTCCAACGAAATCACAAAAGACTATTGATTTATGGTTCCAATTATTTTTCGACATCTTATATGATGAACAAATCACTAAGAAGTTGCAGAACATGCTTAATGGGACTTTAGATACTGACGAGAGCCCAGAGGAGCTGATTGATGCTAATATTTCGAAGAGGAATACAAGTAGGATACTAGGAAGTGGATATCTATAAGAGAATTTAAACTAAACACTCACATCGACGACTATGAAATTAGTGATGTTATGTTAGATTTAAGGTATGACGTCAATATACTACCAAAAACAACTTGGGAATAAATGGGCAAGCCCAAGCTTGTCTATTCACCTATTCAGTTGCAGATGGCCAATCAGTGTCATATCTACCGCATTCAGAGGCTGCAAAACATTGAAGTGGAATTAGTTGGAGTTAAAACAATAGCAGACTTCGAGTTCATTGAAATAATGGGGGATAAGGATCCGTACCCATCTCTATTGGGTGTTGGGCTATGCATATGAGAATTATGTCGTTATAGATCTAAAAAAGGAAATCATGACCTTTGAAGCGGATGGTATGAAATTAACCCAAACTATAGACCCATATCAAGCTCCTTGGTATACTGATCCAACTGAAGAAAACATGGAACGAGATGTCCTAGATCAACTCTACACTCTGACTAAAAGAAAATGGGCAGACTATATTAACCCTACCGCATATGGGTCAGTAAGTTGGCGGAGTATTCAATTTGCAAGTGAAGATTCAAAGGCAACTTTTGAGAATTGGCAACAGGGAAGGTTAAATTTTTTTTCAAGATGTTGTGCAACTATCAGAGCCAACATGTGGATTGGAACATAGATTAGAGAAACCCATGTTTATGATTTCACTTCAGATTTATGTAGTTTTCTATTTGATCTGGAAGCCAAATTTGAACCAAAAAAGAGAATATCAGTACTTCATATTACATTAAAATCGTCTCCAGCTAGGTGGTGGGCCACGCATAAGGAAGATTTGACTTCTTGGGATGAGATCAAACTCACTCTCCAATACCGATTTATCCTTCCATCACAAGCCATCCAGTCACGTAAGGACCAGGAGCTGAAGCATCAACTCTTAACTCTAGAATCGTATGATGGGTCATCTGATCCACATGAGCATGTTGCACATTGTATTAAGGTATGGAAAGCTGCACTAATTCCTTCTCAATTTCAAGTATATCAGTTTATTCATTCATTTGGATGAATTCCGAGTGCTTGGTATGTCCATGAAGAGACCAAATTACAAACTGCTTGTTGGGAAGTACTTCAATGACAATTCTGTCATAACTTCTCATTTCTGGGTAAGTCTCCTGGACTCACCTTAGTGCTACAACAAATTAAGAAACTACTTTTTATTGATGAATTTAAGCCCACAGATCCACCTATAGTATACCCTGAACATGAATACCTACTTCATCATATCATTTACCCATCCCCTACACAAATACCCATTGCTTGTAGTAAGGTTAATACAGACCCAAAAGATCCCGACGACCTAGAGGACCTTAGGAATTTGAATTTTAAAGAATCCAAAGGTACTAGGGTTGTTAAAGACACTATTTTGGATAATGTTAGTAGCTCCCATACCAAACCCTTGAAGTTGTGAAAAATAAACATAGGGAGTGAGGAGAATCCCAAGCTGGCATCCATAGGGGATTATTAGGATGAACAGACTGTGACATAGATACAAGCTATGTTGTGGGAATATGAGGACCTATTACCTACAATATTTTCAGAACTAAAAGGCATTAAGGGAGACTTAGGGAAGATGAATATAGAGATAAATCCTAACTCAAAACCAATAAAACACATGCCATATATTATGAACTCCAGATTCAAAGAGAAGGTGAAAAGGGAGATTGATAGAATGATGGTAGCGGGGATGATTTTCCCTATGGATGAGGATGAATGGATCAATCCTATCGTCATAAAAAGAAATAAAGGTATTGAGGATATACGAGTCTATGTGGATTACAGGATCTTGGATGCTGCTCGTGCACATGACCCTTTTCCCACTCCCTTTAGCGATGAGGTCTTGGATAAAGTAGTAGGGAATGAAGCTTATTCTTTTACAGATGGGTTTTCTGGCTATCACCAAGTTAGAATTGTTGAAGAGGGCAAGAAAAATACTACATTCACTACCGAGTGGGGATCATTTTCCTATATTGTTATGCCTTTTGGGCTCAAGAATGACTTAGCGGTGTTTTCTCAGATAATGATTGCAACATTCCATGACTTCATTCACAAGTTTATTGAAGTCTATATGGATGATTGGAGTTTGTACAACCTATTAAGGGAACACATAGGGCTATTACGACTGCTGTTTTATCACTGTAGATAGCTATAGATTTCCCTAAGATTGAAAAAGTGTATTTTTTATATCACTTGGGAATATGTTAGGACACATAGTTTGCAGGGAAGGAGTGCTGGTGTATCCCACAAAAGTTGTCGTGATACTAAATATTCCTCCTAAAACTGCCAAACAGTTGTAGTCAATGTTAGGTTACACAAGATACTATCATAAGTTTATCAGAAGCTATGCAAGCATAGCCGCCTCGTTAGAAAAGTTGTTAAAGAAATATGAGGCCTTTAATTGGACGCCATAATGAAATCAAGCCTTTGATACCCTCAAAGAGAATTTAATCACTACTATGATCCTTGTCTATCCAAATTGGAAAGTTGAATTCCATGTGCACATTAATGCTTCTGGTATTTCATTGAGAGCAATCCTTGCGCAACTTGGTGAAGGAAACCTGGATCATCTCGTTTACTTTGCCACTAAGAAACTCTCTCAGGTCGAAACCAACTATAATACTACTGAAAGGGAATGTTTGTAAATGATTTATGATTTGCAAAAGTTTAGAAATTATTTTCTAGGCAGTCACTTTAGATTATTTACTGATCACTCTGCTTTTAAATATCGTGTTAATAAGACTGAATAAGAAGGAATAATTTGCAGATGGTTGTTGTTGTTTAAGGAATTTTATTTTGACGTCATTGTTAATCCTAATAAACTAAATGTGGGTCCATACCATTTGTCTAGAATGGGAAAAAGAGAGAGTGGTGGAGCTGTAGATGATGAACTCCCATATGTAGCTCTTTTCAAGTTTGAAAATATTCCCGATTACTTGTCTGATATTGCCTTATTTTTGAGCACATGCGCCTGCCCTGAAGGTTATTCCACAACTCAAAAGTGATACCTAGTGGTTTGAGTAGTAGAATAGAAACTAATTGCAAGACACATGTACAAATTAGGATTGGATAACATCTCAAGACATTGTGTTCTTGAGCATGAGAGATCAAATATTCTATGGGAGTGTCACAGTGGAGTTGCAGGAGGCCACGTCGACGGAAAGGAAACTGCCTGGAAAATATTACAAGTAGGATTATGGTGGCCAACAATGTTCAAGGATTCCAAAGCTTATGCATTGACCTATGATGTCTGTTAGTGAGTTGGTAATCCCTCATGCCACGATGAGTTACCCTTACACCATGTTTGAGCACTACAAATCTTTGAAAAGTGGGTTGTTGATTTCATGAGGTCGATAAACCACGTTGCGAGGAATTCAAAGGAAAGATACATTATTACCACAACCGATTACTTGACTCATTGGGTTGAAGCAGAATTTGTTCGGGATTGATCTATAGACACAACAACACTGTTCATTTTTGAGAATATAATTACTAGGTTTGGTTGTCCTCAGAGCTTGACCAATGATCTAGGAGCTCATTTTATCAGTGACACTATCACGAACCTCATAAGAGAGTTTTTTATTCAACACCATAAGAGCAGTCCATACCATCCTCAAGAGAATGGAACAATAGAAGCATTCAACAAGATATTAGAAAGGGGTTTAACCAAAGTATGTTGTGCCAATCAGGATGATTGGGATGAGATAGTTCCAGCTGTTTTATGGGCTTACCGAACCACTACAAATATATTACACATGTATACATCATTTCAGTTAGTATATAGATGAGAAGCGGTAGTGCCAACTGAGTTTATAATTCTAAGTATATTCATTCTGAGTAAATTCATTGCACAAGCTACTAAGATGACAGATGACGAATCCCTCTCAACACGAATTCCAGAGTTAATGGAACTTGAAAAAGTTATTTCTTAACATATTTTCATCAGATGGTGGAAAATGATCAATAAAAGGCTTGGAATTAATGACATATTAAGAATAAGTTGTTTGCGTAAGGTGACCAAGTCCTTTTATACTATAGCAAATATCAGAAAAATTCGAGGAAGCTATAGATGCATTGGATAGTACCTTTTATAGTTGCGAAAATCCATGAATCCGATGTTGTTAGGATTGTGCAACTATATGGTATTCTTCGTCTTGGATGGGTGAATGACACACACTTGAAGCCCTACATTTCTAGTCAGTAAATGAAATTGGGTAATGCTCATGTACGCAAGAGTGCATATAGTAGGTAGGTTTTTCATTAGTTGTTTTTTTCCATTTCTGTCAATAGATTGGTGGTGTGCCCTATTATCACTTGTCCTAGTGCCTAGTAGTACCTATCAATTTATCCTACCTGAATATCAACTTTTTGGTTGGGGAGGTATAAATCAAATTCCTTCATATTTCATATCCTCCAATATCGAAACCCATGTTTGTCACTGTCACTGGGTTAGTTAAATGTTGTTGATACCTTTTCGCGTGTTGTCCCATCATTATTATCCAGATTCATTTACGTCCTCAAAGTTGTCAATACTTTTTTGGGTGATCGTTGGTGAGGCCACTACTTTCCTGTTCACCCTGATATCCCTGTGCCATGTTTCTTCTTCTGCTCTTACCTATCCAAATTGCCCCATAGATTTTGTTGTGTCTACTCGTCATGTATAACGTTAATGCCAAAATGGATGCCATGTTTTCTCTCTTAATGGTTGATACTTTTGTCACCATCCGCCGACATTTCCTATAAACTTTCCTTTGGATGACTGCTCACCAATATTGTGTTTTCAACAAGTTCTTTATATCGTCAATCCTGAAGCGCCCTAAGAACTTTGTGAGCCTATGCCTTTTTCCACTAGTTTCATCTATCTACCAACATCGATATGTTATGATGGTATACACTAATGGTCGGGGAGCCCTTCCCAAAAGTGTTATTCTATTGGAATTTATTGATCCACGTGTTATATTTCATGGTGATCTCCATGGGAAGGTCAAGAAAACTCGACTGCCGATCAACCTAGATTTTACAAATGCTTCCTTCATTCCACAAAGGGATATTCATGCATTTATGGATTGTATCACATTTTCGGACATAAATTTTTAGTGGAAGTGGACAATTGAGTACATACCACTACGATATTCCATCTTGATGGGTCTTCGTGACCTACCAGTATTTGACATTATTAGAGAAGTTTGTTGGTGCATGGAATTACTTATCAGCTGGGTGCACAATAGTACCTTATGGTTAGACCAGGCCTATCTCGTCCACGTTGAGGACATTGATAAGCTCACCAGGGTGTCCATGGAAGGTCAATATTTCACAGACAACTTCCAAGGCTTTGGGAAGCATGGTTGAAAAAAGGTTGAAATTAGTCTATATGACAAATACAAAACCAGGCGATGAGGTCGTAGAGTGAAAATTATGTTGATCAATGATGAGTAGGTCCACATGGATTGCTATTTTATTTCTGTTAAAGTAAGGAAGAATTACATAAAAAATTGAGTGCACCCTTGATGCCATAGTAGTAACAGAATTCAACAAAAATGACAAACCATTGAATTAGTGTAAATAATTTCTCACAAAAATTTTACAGGCTTGTGCAAATGCACATGAGAAGGTAAGGTATTTCATATATTTATACTTATTAATAACATTCTCTATGTGGAAGTGGTAGCTACCATAGGGCCACAACATCTCTCACTCATCTGACGATCACATTGTCAAACTCTTCAACCCTTCGCATATTCGAACTGCGATTACTAATGAGAAAACTCACACTGCAAATTTTCACAGTGGTATAACGACCTCATAATTGTTGGAGTTACTTCACACACACCTAGGATTTATTTTTATTAAGTTTTTTCCTATGTTTATTAGCCTTTATCCAGTCTCCTAAAGTTTAGGGAGAATATTCCTCTAGGAGAATATTCCCTCCAGTTTTCACTTTAGTTTGACTAGTTGAGTGGAGTCTATATGCTGCATTCGTTTTGTCAGCATGCAACATTGGGATCATCACCATATAATGCGCATTAGCCTTGGTATCATCACCAGACTAGCGCATTACCCATGATTCCCTGATCTCCTTCTCACTTCACTCTATTTCAGTCAGTTAAGTAAAGAATGGTAGACTAGTTAACTCATCTAGGTGGAAGTTCACTTTTGTAACTGCCCAAGAGACTAGACTAGGTGGAAGTTCACTCCCGTAACCATTGGTGTGTGTCCAGATCAATCTAGACCACCACTATGGTGCATTGGCTTCACCTCAAGTGTGCATTTGATCTGGATTATTTTCGGCATGAAATGAGAGCGGAGATATAATAAAGAAATGTACATATATATCTTAGATATCCAATAAAATAACAAAAATGTATGAGATATGCAACCATAAACACAGAGATACAATAATAAACAATTTTCTATTAATGAGCGAAAATTTACAAAGGCTGTAAAAATACAAAGTGAAAGACTCGCTAGAATGGTGGCAACTTATCTCTGAGAAGAGATGTGTCCGCTACTCGCATTCACAAGAAGATGGTTTTACAATGAGGCTACAAAGGAATTTTTATCATAAAGAAAATCCAAAACCCTAACCCCGGAAGATGAAAAGCCAACAATTTTGTGGACCCTGTTTTGGGTAGTTTGGTGTATCAACTTCTTGGGGGCGTAACTTTGGCATACGATCTTCATTTGGGGTGCACGATAGCTCGTTGGAAAGGAATCGTCAAGGAGATTCATTCTAGGGGCTCAATCAGAGCCTTTTACTATCATTGAGAAGCTCGATCTCGAAAAAACTTCATTTAGGCCCTCAAAATGGCCCTGAAAGTTAAAAAATGCTAAAAATAGCAAATTACCAAAATTGTAAGAAAACTGTTTGAGCCAATTGGAAAAGGTGGGTGGCCACCGATACCCACCTGGATCAATACTCCCTCCTTAGGAATAAATTTTCTCCATTGCGTTGAGTGCTCAGGGGAGAGGGAAAAGCGTTTGTTGAATCTACATCTTGATGAGCTGCTTGCCTTGTTGGAGAAGTTGTGTTGCTTAGCTTGTTGAAGGTTGTCACGAACCTGTGGCTGGAAGGGTTGGACCTTTTTAAGTAGTCTTGCTATGTGACATGCCTGTGTGTAGAAGGAATATTTACACTTTGTTGCAATCTTGTCGACCTGATTCTGTTGGATAGAAGGTTCTTGGGCCGAGGTTGTAGTGGTTGCAGTATCCTTTTGTTCACCTTTTGAACATATTGTGAAGAAGCCAAATTTTGTAGTATGAGATACTACCTTGCGACATTGTTTAGGTGGGACAATAGTTGGAACTACCTCTGGTATCTTGTAGAGATGACCCCTTAGAGTAACAATGACACTACGGGGTCGAGACTCATAGATAGCATGACGCTTCCACATATATGGCTGGCCCAAGAGAACATCACAGACATCCAGTGGGACAACATCATATAATACCTCATCCTTGAAGGGATGGATTCCATATGACAATCGACACTGCTGGCTGACACGAAGATCTCGTCCCTGGCGAAGCCACCTGATATTGTATGGTTGTGGGTGTGGTGTCGTCGATAATCCCAACTATTTGACAACCTCTGCTAAGATGAGGTTCTTCTGGCTTCTGCTATCAACAATAAAATGCAGCGAGGTCCCCTTCACCCACATCTGTGAATGAAAAAGGCACTCCCCCTCTTCAGGATCTGTGGGTTCTTCTGGTTGAATTGCTATGGTCACGAAAATAACAGTTGGGTATGCGTTGATGATATGTATTCTATCAATATTTTATGAATCAAATTATGAATCAAGGTTCAAATCCTTGTCTTTGATATCAGCCACCAATGACTATCTTGAGTGGCATTCATCGGTGTTGTGCTAGGGTATTCTGTGGAAATCGCACCATTTTTCGGTGTCCTTCTTCCTCTTTCCGCGACCCTTCTTTTCCCATGGATTAGACTGGTTTTCAAGAGACTTTTTGTTTGGGGCATCTTTATCATACTTTGGTTATTGTGGATTTTCATATCCGAACTCTCATTTGTTCTGGTGCTTAAATTTCTGCTCGATTTTAACAACATATCGATAAGCAACACCGAGTGATGAGATGCCTAGAAAATCCATTTCAGTTTGGATGTATCTGTGTAGAGCCCCATGGTATTTTAGAACCAAATGTCATTTAGAGTCTTTGATACCTAGATTGTTGCACAAGGTATGGAAGGTATTGGTGAAATCCAGAACTGCTTGGCCCCTCTCTTGCCATAGTGTCGTCCATCTCATGTACTAGTCCTCATAGTTTCCAACAAGATAATAATGTTCCTTTACCGCATCCACAAAAAATCCCAAGTGGGCTCGACCCCATATATTTTAGAATCCTATGTGGAAATTTTCTCCCAGTAAGTTTCCCACCAATGTTTGACATGGGGGAGATCCTTAAGGAGTGTGGAGGTGATATTTTCCCTGTCGGAGAAATTATGAACAAAGAAATAACTTTCTAGCAGATTAACCTTTTTTCTAAGGAATGTGCATCTATCTGTCCTTCAAATATGGGAATATAAAAATTAAATTGTACCTTGAAAGGTGAGGTGCCTCCAAAGTGGCCGCTTGATGAAGACGTGCATGTTGTTATCGACAAGCATTGAAGGATGTGGGAAAAATTCTCCATCATTTCGTCCCTCTGTTGCATGAGAGCTTGCTCAAGCAACAAATTAATAGAATCGTCTTCTATGTCGTTTTTCTTTTCTTCTTACATGGAGGGTTTCTTGGGCGTTCCAGAGCAATTGTGTTCAAGAGAGACAATCTTGAGACCCAACTTTCTATACTCGAACCTCGTCGGGGACATGGACTGAAAAACGATCAAGAGCAACCAGCTCTGATACCACTGATCCAAATTATTTTCGGCACAAAATGAGAGCGGATATATAATAAAGAAATGTACATAGATATCTAGGATATCCAATAATATAACATAAATGTATCAGAGATGAAACCATAAACACAGAGATACAATAATACACAATTTTCTATTAATGAGCGAAAATGTATAAAGACTGTAAAATTACAAAGTGAAAGACTCGCTAGAATGGTGGAAAATTATCTCTCAGAAGAGATGTGTCCACTGCTCGCATTCACAAGAAGGTGATTTTACAATGAGGCTATAAAGGTATTTTTATCATAAATAAAATCCAAAACCCTAACCCCGGAAGATGAAAATCCAAAAGTTTTGTGGACCCTGTTTTGGGTAGTTTGGTGTATCAACTTCCCGGGGGCGTAACATTGGCATACGATCTTCGTTTGGGGCGCACGATATCTCACTGGAAAGGTATCGTCAAGGAGATTCATTTTGGGGGATAAATTATACCCTATGACCATCATTTATAATCTCAATCCCAAAAACCTTCATTTAGGCCCTCAAAATGGTCTCGGAAGTTAAAAACTGCTAAAAATAGTGAATTACCAAAATTGCCAGAAAACTGTTTTGAGCCAGTTGGAAAAGGTGGGTGGCCACTGATATCCACCTGCATCAGCATTTGTTGAGTTATACAAAGTATATTATGTGTAATTTATTCATTATTCATTACGGTTAATGAGAATTCTTCCATTCTTTCTCTCTTGCTTCTTCTTTTTCAATTTCTCTCTGCAAATGTGTGGGGTATTTTCTAGCTAGATCTATTATGTGCAGGCTCAACACATCTACATGGTATCATATCCGACGGATTTCTAAGAAAAAGCTACACCAAATTATTTTTGCAGGTACCAAATATTGAAGACAATGGAAAAATGGAATTCCCAAAAGAATTCATTCTTATACCTTACAATTACTTTGCATGGAAGGAGAGAATAATCATGCATCTCTGAACCAGAGGATTGTACAGGTTAAAATTGAATATAGAGACAGAACCAACAACAACCATATAAAAATCCAAGTATCTAAATCAAATGGATGAAGCATTCGTAACAATTTACAGTCTCATCTCTCTCGATCTCCTTTTTCACATATATTCCTATAAAAACCCCAATGAAGCCTGGACCAAATTGGAAGGGATATTTGGAAAACAATATGAGATGAGGGGACTCATGCTCGAGGTGGAATTTCTCACATTGGATCCAAAAATATTCAACAATCTCCAATATTTCTTTACAAAATACAAGGATTTATTGTCGCAACTCAAAGCTTGCGGGGTTGATAAATATAAGGAGGATAAACAAATGGTTCTCACCATTCTCTCCAAACTTGGTCCTGAATTATTTGTGGTCGTATCCACATTACATTCAGTCAAATTTTCCTCTGAAGACACCTGGAATATTCCTTCTCTTGAGGAATTTATTGAATCCCTGACACAAGAGTAAACCAAGCTCATCAACATGGGAAAAATCAAAGGCCCAAAGGTGCATGCACTTATTGTGCAAGATGGAAGCCATCGATATCAGAAATATAAATATAAATACAAAAGGAAATCTCATGCAAATCTGAAGAAGGAAGGGTACTAAAAACCCTGCACCGATGCCTCCAGATCCTAAGGTGGAAAGGGAAGAAAAGGAGAGAAATGCACATACTTCCATAAGGGATTCCATCCAGAATCCACAATCATGCAGAAACAAATAGATATAATGACTCAAATACTTCAGAAAAATGACCTTGGAGATCTCATCCCCGAGGGTGCCAAGAAGAAGAAGCCAGAAGATCATAATCCCAAGAAAGGCAATTCTATCCATGCTTTGATTGCCATCAAATCCTCTCCTGATGCTTGGATAGTAGATTCAGGAGAATCACATCACATGGCTACCAAAAAAGTAGTCTATTCTTCATTGGATGCATGCAACGGTCCTCCTATTCTGATGGGGGAGAACTCTCCAGTCGAGGTCACCGACAAAGGAAGGATTGAACTCACCAACAAAATCTTCGAGAATGTGTTGCATGTTCCCAAAGTTTGTGTCAATATTCTCTCCATGTAGCAGATGGAAAATTATGGCACTAGAAATAAATTCATATTCACACCTGATGCAATGGACATCTATGACATGCAAACCAATTCCAGGGTTTCTACTGGTGAGGTAAATCATCAATCTAGATTGTATACATTTTCTGAATTTATTGAACTAGATTCTTCTTTACTGCTTACCCATGTTGATGAAAGTAGTAGGATATGGCACACAAGGTTCATGAATTTGAATTTCATATATATGCAATAACTTAGCAAGAAAATATTGGTTGATGGTCTACCAAACATCCATTTCTCCAAAGGAATCTGTGAGGGATGTGTTCTTGGAAAACACCCTCAAGAGAAATTTGACAAAGGAAACACTCATAGAGCTTCCTCTCCTTTATATATGATCCATAGTGACCTCATGGGTCATTTTATGCATCCATCATCAACAAAGAAAGGTTTTTTCTCATTTTTGTTGATAATTTCTCACGTTTCACATGGATTTACTTTCTCAGGAAAAAATCCGAGGGCTTTCAACACCTCAAAGATTTCAAAGCCCTAGTTGAGACACAATCAGGAAATAAAATCAAAGTCCTCTAAATTGATAACGGGGGAGATTATTTCAATCATGAGATCCATAATATTTTTCATAAGGCAGGGATTTAGTTGCAACACACATTTCCCTATACTCCGCAACAAAACAGAGTTGTTGAGCGGAAAAACAAATCTCTAAAAGAGATGGAATCTTGCATGCTACATGAAAAGTCACTACCACAGAGACTATGGGCCAAAGTACTTAATTATGAAACCTATATCCAAAACAGATCTCCCCATATATTTGTCAAGGATAAGACCCCCTACGAGGCTTGGAGTGGCCTCAAACCGGAAGTGACCCACTTTCGTATTTTCAATTCACGTGCATGGGCCCAGATTCCCTCTGAAAAGAGGACGACACTTCATCCACAGTGAAATGAGTGTATTTTTGTTGGATACCCCAATGGTGTGAAGGGATACAAACTTATTTATCTTTCCTCGGACCGAATCATCATTGAGGGAAGTGTCCAATTCAAGGAAAGTGTCTCACATGTACCTCAACAACCGCATACAGACACCTTTTTTCTTCCACCTATGCGAGATGATGAGAATGCACATGTTGACTCTTCTTCAGACGAGAGTTCTAATTCAGAGGATTCAGATGATCCAGATACAGATTCATTCTATTCATATGCATATTTAGTGCATCCAGATGTAGATGTAGATCTAGAGCAGAGGCCCAACTGGGCCTAGACTACTCTTCAGGATGCAGGGGATCTTGTTGGTGATCCAACCGATACTAGGAGGAATCGATCTGATTTCGAGGAGCCTCTTATTGCAATCACTGCCAATGAACCATTTCCCTCCAAGAATATTTTCTTGGTTCATTCTTCAGATCCACAGTATTATGGAGAGGCTGCTGAAAATCCATTTTGGGAATCTGACATGCAAGAGGAGTACAACTACCTACTCGAGAACTAGAATTGGGATATGGTTCCCCTTCCTTATGGAAGGAAACTTGTCAGGCACATATGGGTCTACAGGACCAAGAGTGTAGCGGATGGACAGATTAGCAGATACAAAGCCATGCTTGTTTCCAAAGGCTTTTAGCAGGTGCATGACATTGACTATGATGATACCTTCACTCCAGTAGCGAAGATTGATTCCATACATTTGACACTTTCCATTTCGGCGGCCAAGGGATGGGAATTCCATCAGATGGACGTAAAGAATTCATTTCTTCATGGTGATCTCTCTGAGGAGATGTATATGGAGAAGCCCCAAGGATTTATGAAAGATTC
Organism: Picea mariana; assembly: GCA_032191745.1. NCBI lineage: Eukaryota > Viridiplantae > Streptophyta > Pinopsida > Pinales > Pinaceae > Picea > Picea mariana. The sequence goes on along the minus strand of JASDQU010739495.1, from coordinate 68,637 downwards.
ATCTTTGGTCTGTTGACTGAAGAAGTCTCTTTATGGACTCAAGCAGGCTCCGAGGGCATGGTATGCCAAGATGGAATCCTACCTTTTGTCATAGAACTTTGTACATTGTAAATCAAAATCGAATGTCTACATGCTCAAGAAGACTAATTCACTTCTACTCTTAGTTTTGTATGTTGATGATTTTCTGATCACTGGTTGCTTGACTTCAACAATTGTTGCAGTCAAGAGGATTCTACATGTCATGTTTTTGATGATGGACATGGGTCCGATACACTTATTCCTTGGAATCGAGATCAATCAGGATGCATCAGACATCAAACTGTCTTAGGCCAAGTATGCTCGAGATATCCTTGAGAGATTTCACATGACAGACTGCAAGTCTACTCTGGCTCCTTTCCTATCAGGAGTCAAAATTGAGGATGGCGGGGACACTCCACTGGTTGACATCACATTGTATAGATAGCTAATGGGGAGCTTGTTGTATCTCACACACTCCATAACAGACCTCTCCTATGAAGTTGGTGCAGTTTCCAAGTTCATGTAGGAGCCGCATGAGCTACATTGGAAGGCTGCAAAGCGTATCCTTCGATACGTACATGGAACCATCACCTCTGGGATTCATTATGCAGTGGAATCTACATTAGATATCATCGGGTTCACTGATTCTGACTGGGCTGGCAATAACACTGATCGAAAATCCACATCTGGTTACTCACTCAGTCTTGGTTCCGAGCCTATCCATTGGTCAAGCAAGAAGCATGTTGCTACTGCTCTTTATTCAGCTGAAGTAGAGTACAAAGGGGTAGTTAACATAACCATTCATGCTATATGGCTACAACATTTTCTCACTGAGTTGGGCATTCAATTTCATCGGTCGATCGTCATCTAGTGTGACAACCAGAGCATTCTAAAGTTCTACAGAGATCCAATTCAGAGGCAGCGGATGAAGCACATCGAGATCCACATGCACTACATCCAGGACTTAGTACATGAGGGGATCATCGACCTACAGTTCTGTCCTTAAATAGAATAGACATCAGACATCTTCACCAATACCTTCACTGAGCATAAGTTCCATTCTCTGTAAAGTCGTCTTGGAGTGAAGGACACAGTTTCCTAGCAACTGTAGTTATTCTTTTTTACATACATTTTACCTTGAGCAGGGGGTTTTCCCATGAGGTTTTCCCTTTTTCCTCACTTTATTTTAGTGTATCTTATGTATTTGGGTACCTAACATGGCCTCGTTGCCGGGACCCATTCTTTATTTTCACCATAGTGATGTTCAGGTGGGGTGTTGGAGTTACTTCAGAGACACCTAGGATTTATTTTTCCTAAGATTTTTCCTATGTTTATTAGTCTTTATTTAGTCTCTTAAATTTTAGGGAGAACATTCCTCTAGGAGAATATTATCTTCAGTTTTCACTTCAGTTTGACTAGTTGAATGGAGTCTAGATGCTTCATTGGTTTTGTCACCATGCAACATTGGGATCATCATTGAATAATGCGCATTAGCCTTGGTATCATCACCAGACTAGTGCATTACCCATTATTCCCTGATATCCTCGTCACTTCACTATGTTTCAATCAGTTAACTGAAGACTGGTAGACTAGTTAACTTAGCTAGGTGGCAATTCACTCCCGTAACTGCCCGAGAGACTAGACTAGGTGGAAGTTCACTCCCATAACTGATGGTATGTGTCTAAATCACTCTAGACCACCACTATGGTGCATTTGATTCACCTCCAGTGTGCATTGGTTGAGTTATACAAAGTATATTATGTGCAAATTATTCATTTTTCATTACGGTTAATGAGAATTCTTCCATTCTTTCTCTCTTTCTTCTTCTTTCTCAATTTCTCTCTGCAAATGTGTGTGGTATTTTCTAGCTAGATCCATTCTGTGAAGTTTCAACACATTTACAGTCATCAAAACACAAATGCGATGAATCCCATAGTCGCTACTAAATCAACACACTCATAACATCTAGTTCAAGATGAGACTTGACCATACGTTTGTGCGACCTCTTGGAGATACTCTAGGTCTTTTCCATATGAACCTTTTACCATTTTATTTGAATGGGGACCTATTTTAAAAGGAAGTGACCTCCTGGCTTTGTGTCATTGTTGAAAAGAAGAAGTTGGGTGTCTCTTACATGATGCCTTCCATCGTGCAATGTTCAGCTCCTGTGTAGCCCTTTGGTACAGAGACCAACTCAGCAAAACGAGGCATGACTCCTTCCATCTCAAAGGAAGGGGACAATGAATCTGAAGAGGAAGTGTTACTTGGGGGGATGATTTATATTCCATTCTCCACTATCCTGGATGATGCCACTATATCAGGAAAGCAATTCCACAGAGTTTTTGACAATAGGACATTCATAATTAGGAACAACATAGGGCCTTTATTGATGGTGGTGGGTATCCATATAAATATCCAAAAGGAGTAATTTATTCGAAATTATGGTAGGTATTTGTGTACCACCATTATGCAAGGTGTAACCATTTGTGCCACTTCAATTTATAACCATGGACAAAGTTCCTTGACTATCCTTGAAATAATTTATTTAGATTTCAATTTTTCCATCTATCTAGTGATGGTATGAGGTGCTCATGGTTAATGTCATTTCCACTTGGTGCAATGATTCCTTCCAAATGCCATTGTTGAATCTCGGATTCCTATCATTAATAATTACTTTGGAAAATCCATGTATTCTATGAACGATTTTCACATAGAAATCCACGATTTGACTAGTTATAGTTCTTGATAATACTCTAATGAAGTCACCATATTTGGTTAATCAATATACAATTACAAATATTCTATCTCTCTCCTATAATATAGGAATACTTGTGATAAATCCATAGATAATTTAGTGAATTTCTAATCTAAAATATGAAGTGGTTGAAGAAGACCAGTAGATGTAATCAATTCAAAAATTTCACACTAATAGATATCATATTCAAACACATACTTCTAGATATCAACCTTCATTCCTTTCCAAAAGAAATATTATCGGATCTTGTAGTATGTTTTGAAAAATCCAACATCGATTGTAATCGAGGGGTGACGATTCTCCTTTAGGACTTGAATTTTTGAATTTGGAAGGGTTGGATAAACACAATCTTCCCTTGTACCAGAGTATATCCTTTTCCCAATTTTATCTTCAGTTTGAATTATTTATTTCGACTTCCTCAAATATCTTCTTGGTTTCTAGGTTTTCTACATACTCTAATTGGACATTCGAGGTCCATTTGGAGATGACTACTAAAATCAAATATAGTTTAGAATCTCCCTCTTCATTCCATGATAAGATATCTCTAAATTGATTTTCCTTACCCTACCTTAAAAGGATCTCAAAATAAAATATTTATATCTTTCTAACCCACTTTTGTTGTTCTAATGATAAGCTCTTCTAGTTTAGGAAATATTTCAAGTTTTTGTGCTTTTGACCAAGAATTTAGCTCTAAATCAATATTTTTTCCATTTTTCCAAGGCATGGATGATTTCTAAAATTTCTTTGTTATATGCTGATTTTTATTTCCCTCTTTGGTTTGATATTCAACTTTTAAATGCAATGGAGTGATTCTTCTACATAAGCAAAACTCTTATTCTTGACCTTGAAGCATCACATTTGAGGACAAATGGATTCCTGCAGTTTGGGTAGCGAATACATGAGTGGTAGTCATTAGGGATTTCATCCTCCAGAAAAAATATTATGTTAAATCATCCCACCTAAAACCATATTTCTTCAACAAGGATTTTAGTAGAGTAACATTCGCTACATAGTTTTTACAAATCTTCTATAATAACATATAAGCCCTAGGAATCCATGTAATAACTTGATGGTTTTGGGACTAGAACATTCAATGATAGAAATGATTTTATTTGGATCTACCTGAATTCTTCTATTAATATAATGTAACCCAATAAGCTTTATGTGTTCCTTTCCAAAGCTACATAATTATTTGTTTGCACATAATTTATTAGCTTCTAATAGTTTTTATACTATCTCTATGTTCTTGAGTTGAAAACTCCAATTTTTACTATATAACAACATATCATCAAATAACACAAGTACAAAATTCTACAAGTATGGATGAAATAAGTAATTTATCAATGCTTAGAAGGTAGCCAAGGTGTTGCATATTCCAAAGGCATGAAATGAAATTCATGCATCCCTTCACGAGTATAGAAATCCATCTTGGTAATGTCCTCCTCTAATATTCTTATTTGGTAATAACTTATTTTAGATCAAGCTTGGAAAAATATTAAGCACCATAAAGCTCATATAATAGTTTATCCACAAATGGAATGGGAAAAATATATTTAGTGGTAATTTTATTTAATACTCAATAGTCAATAGGAACTATATTTTTTCCATATGAGTATGACTAGTGTTGAATACGAACTCTTGCTTCGGGTTATTGCACCAAAATCTAGTAATTATTGAACAAAACATTCAATTTATATATATTTTATGTGAGAATGCTTGCAAAATTTTATCCTAATTAGATACTATCTAGGGATTAGTGCTATGATATGATCTATACATGGTTCTAGATGGATTCCTTGAAGTAAGTCCTGCAAAATGGTATTATATTTCCCAAATATTTATCTATTCTTTGGGATCATTTATTTAATCATGCACCCCTTCAATTGAGTAATAATTTAAAACATAGGCTTGGGATCCTTTCTTAATTTTTATATTTTCATATTCTTATATAACACTACTTAGGTGGATGGACTCTTCATTTCATAAAATTTGTATCTTTTTCCATTTTCATAAACTCTTAAGAATTGATTTTGTAGGTTTAACTCCATTGTACCTATTGTAGCCAATAATTAGGATAGTAAAGAGCCAAAAAGGGCCAAAAAGGGCCAACTAGAAGTTGGAAGGAAGGGATGGAAGGGGATGATGAGGACCCAAGTCCAACCAGCGAAGGTGCAAGAAGCAGTTATAGTAACCCCACAAAGTGACTATATGTTGTTTATGTTATATGGTTTTTTGGGTTATAATAAGGTATTGGTTGGAGAGGGTGACCGATTCAAGACAGCCTTTGCATCACCATGGGGAATTAGGATCCTAAGACAATGTATACACCTTCCATTACCATAGTATACATTAATGATCTTAATTGGTAAATTTGTATCTTTTTCCATTTTCATAAACTCTTAAGAATTGATTTTGTAGGTTTAACTCCATTGTACCTATTGCGGCCAATAATTAGGATCCTAAGACAATATATACACCTTCCATTACCATAGTATACATTAATGACTTTAATTGGTAACCAGTGATAGTCAATTCTACCTTATGACATTTTCTGTCACATGAAGTACATGTCTCCTGGTATTGAAACTTGAAAGTCAAAGGTAAGTTAGACAAACATATTTCACTATTTTGATATTCTTGTATCTATGAAATTATGTGAACTACTAATATCAATAAGTATTGTTACTTTTGTTTCCTTAATTTAACCAAAAACTTTAGGAGTTTAGGGTTAAGAAATGCCTATCGTTGTGGCAACAAAGAGCGTTGGGGTGGTATTTTTAATTTTGATAATTACATTCATTCTTTAGTACTTTTAGATTGTTCACTTGAATTGACAATTTCTATATCAAATGTAGATATATTGCCTACTTTTCCCTCGTTGTTTCTATCGTTGATATTTATTTCACATATGTGGAATATATTTTTCCTTGAATTTATGGCTTGAACTCCAAATAGGTGCTTTACATTTAAAACAAGGCAAGTTTTAATGTTTTTATTTCTTTGCATCTTATGGTGCATTCCTTTTGTTTGAAGGAATATATTTTAATTTGATTTTTTAGATTGGGCCAATGTGATCAATGATAGGACACAATTTTCTCTTCAACACGTCTCGATTTTAGTTTGGATTTTAGTGATGCTTGTTCCATGTCTTTGATGCCTAATATTTTCACTTTATTTCTTATATATTATTTTAAACCCAGTAAGGTGATTTATAGTAGGTAATTGTTTGATAGGCCCATCACATGTGTGGCTAGTACTTGTAGTTCTTGAAAGAACTCCTCCACCATACCAAAATTACTATAATCAAGTGAGTTTAATGAAAATTTCCTTCTCATATATATCTTGAAATCGTTAAAAAAATAATTTTGAATATATCCGAATGTCTTATTACTCTCAAGGTCCTTGAGTTCCACCATAAGAACTAGTCATTAGATAAGCCTTCCAAGTGCATATATGAAAATCTAATTTTCTATGCATCGCTTTACATAAGATATATCTAAAAATAACATTCAATTTTATCCATCCATATTATACCTTTCCAATTATCATCATCAAACTTCAACACATCACATTTTATTTTGTGCATGAAATTGCTAGAATAACTTGAATTAGTTGAGCGATGTGGCTTGTGAAACCATGTGTGGGTGCTTCGACTACTTGAATCTCTTTCCCCATGCTCACAACACCTATTCCCTCCTTAATCGTTTCAATGATCTTGTTCCATTCCTTCATTCTATGTCTAACTTCTTTAATTTATTTATTGACCTTTTCAACCTCACTCATAAATTTGATAATTTCTTCACTTCTTCTTCTTCAAGTTTAACTTCTTCACTTGAATTGACAATTTCTATACCAATTCTCTCGCTACTAATGTGGGCCTAGTTTGAAGCGATCCATTATTCACTTATATAAGAAATCCCTTATATTTCTAAATGGTCATGCTCAAGGCTCAGTATGATAACTAGAATTATTATTATTGGATTAATTGAACTCAATGTAGACACATCAAGTTGTCTTAATCAAATGGGGATCCTAGTGCTAGCACTCGACCTTGGTCATTGATGTAGGAATTGCTTATTGTAGTCACGAGAGTTTTGGCATAGGAAAAGAAATAGAATTAGGGTTTGGGAAAGTGTGGCAATCACAATGTCTTGTATATTATAATCAAAGATGATTATTACTAGCAATTGCTTCGGAAGGTGAAAGAAGTATGTTGTAATAAGGTGAAGAGGATGATTTATTTTTTATTTTTAATTCAATTGGTGATTTGAGAAGTTAAAAAGTTAATGATAAACTACAATTTTTATGGGGTTAATCTCCAATTATTTTAATTTATCAGAATTTGTAGAAGAAAAACACTTTAAGCTCAATGAATCTAGGATATTACATGGGAAACGGTATAGATGACAAAGAAAGATTTATATAGATATATATTGCATAATGTTCTTGAGATAAATAACATCAAGGAAAATACATTTGATTTGTCGGTGGTATGTAGGGGAAACGATGGATAATACTTATCGTGGACAAGTCAAGAAATCAAGTAATGTTCAATATAAAAAAAGTTAAAAGGGCAAAGGTTTGATACATAACCATGAGAAACCACTTCAACTCATGTTCAAGACCTAAAGCATATACCCTCAGAAAATTAGATGGCATATGTTTGTTGGAATAGTACATAAAGTTTTGTATAGCATAAGTACATTCATATAGAAATCAATGTAAAAGAGTACATATGCGACATATATTGTGGAGTAGCATGGAAAACCAGAGGAAACAGATTTGCACTATCTTGATTTCCACCTTTTTTTTCTATTGAGAAATGTGGAGAGGATATTGAGAGATTGATCCACAAGAAAAACAATATACTTAATATTTCATGTACATGACACATCAAAATTCACTCACATAGCTACAAAATAGCATCATACACCTTCAAATGGTATTCAATCATTTTCAAAACAATAGACAAACCTTCATAACTCACCGAACTTCTTCTATGATGCTTTATGACATTCACAAAACTAACAAAATGTCTATGGCCTTTAATTCTGATTGTTGGATAGGCATTTTGGTTAACTTTTGAGATCTGTGCCATAAGAAGACAAAGAAAAAAAGGCGGTTAGAAGATGGACCCGAGTGTGTGACAAGAGCATAGTTTAAGGGTCAAAATGCACGACAGAAGGATATGCAATGGAGCAGTGTGGAAAAGGAGGAAAATAATTATAGATTGTTGGGTTTTTGGGGACATGTTTTTCCACTTTGTAATGGGATAGTCCTATTTTTATGTATAAATATGTAAATGGTTTTGGGTAGAGAGGTTCTAAAGGTTAGGAGTATAAGGTTTGAAATTTTATGAGTGTTTGACATATGAGAAGTTCTTAATGCTTGTTGGGTAAGTTGAGTCTAGCGAAGGAAGATATTTGAGGTATGACCGAGGAGTGAAGCTTGCATTGAAGCAGAACAACTAGGAAGGTTTGGGTAATGTTATTGTTGCATGTTTTGTAGCACAATGCACAGCTGTAAGGGAATTATCACTGACTAATAAAATAAGCCAGTCGTCGTGGACGTATCCCAAGTTGGGTGAACCACGGTAAACTTGTGTGTTGTGATGTGTTGTATTTTCATTTTATGATATTTAATGTTATGGCGCAATGATGATATATGTTGAATGTATTATTCATATATGATGTTATAATGTCGCGCACTGAAGTAGCTAGTAATTGAATGAATTTTAAGTGGGAAAATTTTGCACATAGAATATGTTGAATATTAAGTAACTATTAAGTAATGAGAACTACACACATGGGTAAATGGTAGTAAGAACATGAAGGATGGCTCACTTCCCCTCATCACTACAGAACCCTAGTTCCTGCAACCCCTCTAGATGCCTCAGGTGAGACTTCAGTTGCTCTGCAGGTGATGCTGAAAAGGCCAATGTCTAAGGGTTTTCTTGGTATATAGATGATTAACCTCGGGTATACCCACTGCACACCAATAAATGGTTCCGTTGCCGGGACTAGGAACTGTTATTGAGGGGAATGTTTTGGAGGCCAAATAAGGAGGAGATCAACGAATGGATAGAAAGGAAGAAGAGAGAATTTTCCAGAGAATAGAATAGGAACCCATGGCTCAATGAAAAACAATGGTTACAAAGGTATGTATTCACAGATCTTCATGACATATTCTTTGGTGAATTTGAGAAAATTTTGATTGAATGGTTAGAAAGGCTAGTGGAGAAAGTTGGGAGATATAGAGATGAAGCTATGAGAAATTGGACTCCTGAATTGATTAGACAACTTAATACATTAAGTAATAAGGTTTCTCGTGCGGTTGATTTCTGGATGAATAGTATACTAGGGGGTTATATTACAGAGTTTGCAGTAGATTGTACCCAGTCTTATAGTGTTGTAGAGAGGGACTTTTTCAAGGGTCTGCGAAGAAGATATTTGAGCACATTGTCTACTTGGATAAAATGTTGTTGTTCGACAAGAATGTTCTGAATATAGAGTCTGACTGTCAGGCACCTTCACACACATAGGGAGATTGGGGGATGACCAGAGGACAGTGTGAGAGTGGGAAGGATGAGTAAGGATTAGATGGAATGAGGATGACAAGAGAAGAGGATACTGACTCAGATGAAGATATTAGAGTATTTCATTGTGGGGAAAGGTTTAGATATAGTAAGAAGGAGACTGTGGATGGGAAGGAGGAGAAGCACAAAGAATTAGAGGTAGTGACCCCTGAGAAGTACTTCATATCACTCTGTACAGGGAAAGGAAGAGGAAAGAGATGGATCCTCAGTATTATCCAACAAAAGAAGGAAGTCCATCTCAGATCGAAATCTGCATCGAATCCATGACCCCATGTGTGTCACTGAGAATTGAAGCAGGAGCCCATACTTGTTCAAGAGAAATTGTAGTGAGTGGAGGAAGTCATAGAAATAGTCATAATAATGGAAGTAGCACAACAAAACAGAGTTAGTCAGCACCACCAAGGGTAAGTACAACAATGGGTACAATGGCGGGGATATATCATACACTAAAAATGCATGAGTTTCAAGGAGTGGGGTCGGAGGACCCTGATCAACACTTTTTTGTATACGACACGATATGGATTGTGAAGAATGTCTAGGATGAGGCGACGAAGATCGTGCAGTTGGCCATGACGTTTAGAGGGAATGCACTACTATGGTATATGAAGTATCAAACAACTACACCAGTGGAAATTCCAGAACTTTGGCAGATATTAGACAAGCATCGTTGAAGGAATTTCGAAAGCTGAAATCTAAATCACAATATATTATAGAGATGAAAGATATTAAGCAACTGCGGAATGAGATAATGTGGGATTACGTCTAGAGATTTAAAGATGTGATGGGTCGATTAACCTTTTAGATTCCTAACGAGCAACATCGGTAATGGTTTAATGTAGGTCTATTGTCGCACATTCGTTGTTCATTAACACATCATAGAGCCATGTCGTAGCTAGAAGTGTTGGAAATCTTGATGAAAATGGAAGCATATCCTGTAGGAGATGACACATGTATGACACATGTACAATCGCAGTTGGCTACACTAAGAATTCAATTATCAAAGATAACTAAGGAAAAAGAAAAGCATTAACATGTTTGATGTATAACATGTAAGACAGAAGGCCATCGAAAGGAAGAATGTCCAACATTCACGTAGTATATGGCCACAGGAGCACCAAACCCATTGGAAGGAGTAGTAGGGTATTGCGAGATATGTAAGACATGGGGACATCATATGAATGCTTGTCCCTTACTGCAAAAGTACCATAGTATACCTCGGTAGTTATTCTATAATTTTTCTAAATCGGTAGGACATGATGAGAAATACTGTCACACATTCGACTTAATGAGAGAGCACACTTCATATGTGTAAAAAATTCAAGAAGAAAATTTTGCAGTAGAAGGATGAGTTCCATAGTAAAACACTCTGAGAGGATTTCACTAGGGTGGACATGGAGGATTGAGAAGAGGTCGAGAAAATGGAGGATTTGGTCGAGGACGAAGAGAACCAATAATTTGTTACAACTACAATAAACCGGGACATTTAGTGAGAGATTTCTTGAATCCTTGCACTACGTGCACATATTGAAGAGCATTGGATAATGCAAAAAAATAATGCCCTCAATTGATAGCGAAGTGGAAGGCAAGAGGGAACCAAAACCAACATCAGAATCATCATCAAAATCAAAACCAGAACTTGCATATGATAGCCATTGAGGAACGTGACGATCATCCTAGAGTAGCAGTTGTTACACACGACGGAACGACAACCGGACTAGATGCGATAGAGAAGGGGAAGGGAGTTGAACAATGGATAAAGAAAGTAGCTAAGTCGATGCCAAAATTCAATCCACAGAAAGAAAAAGAAACCTATAAGCAAGCAAGGAAGTATATAATAGGACCGGACCGGATAACATCAACATCAAAGACACCGCCAATATACGATATGTTGTTAGTTTATGATTACATTATTCCAGAAAGGCCAGTTGAAAAGGTAAATACTTTGAAAGACTTTCTAAATATCTGTTTAGAGTTGATGTAGGATGAAACATTAATGAATGAACTACTAATAATGATTGACCAGTGTACACAAGACATAGAAGTACCTACTACGCATAAAGAAGTGAAACAAGTCTTGCACAAGAAGAGGACCGACAAAGAGTTCATATTAAGTGTGCACATAGGAGAATATGACATGGAAAATGTCATCCTATATTAGTATTAGATGTCAATGTTCTTCCAAGACAGACGTGGGAAATTATGGGGAAACTAAAGCTATTATGGTCAACTGTTCAGTTGAGGTTGGCTAACCAACATAAGATAATATTGATCGAGAGATTGAGAGGAGTTCTTGTTAACATAAATGGAGTGTGCAGTGTAGCTGACTTTGAGGTTATTGAAATCATGGATAACAATTATTCATATCCAAATTTTCTTGGTCTGGATTGTGCCTTCGAAAATCATGAGATCATTAACTTGAAGAAAAGAGAGATGCTTTTTGAAGGAGGAGGCTTAAAGGTCACTGTGCCATTAGACCCTATGGATGCAAGATGATATGTGGATCCCACGAGAAAGGAAATTGATAAGTTATATAATATGACATAGTGCATGGATGACTATGCMAATCCCACTATAGATGGTGCACTTAGTTGGACAAGCATAATCTCTTATGCATCAGGCTGGGAGGAAGGAATTGAACAATGGCAACACTAGTTGCATGAAGTGTCAATCATAAAGTGTGCTCACATTACTCTCTCTTTGTGATGGATCATAACAGAGGTACGTGATACACCAAATATTTAGGTATTAACTGATGTAAGTTATTTTTTCAATGAATTTGAGTTGCAGATACCTGAACAAAAAATGTTGTTAGCATTAGATGTTTCACTAAGAGAAACTCCAACGAGATGGTGGGAAACCCACAAGGAAGGGATAAAAGATTTGCAACATTGTAAAAGGCTAATGCAGATCAGGTTTGAAACATAAGATACTATGCACAATTATACGAGGATGAGCAATCTGAAGTATCATATTGTGTGATTTATTATAACCTAGAGGCAAGTGTCGAAATAGGAATGGATGCACAGGTTCATACATATGATGGAGACAGTTCCTAGGAACTGGTATTTAGAGATAGAAATGCACAGAGGCACAACATTCTGGAAAGAGATCACATGAAACTTTAAGGGAACATTTAATTTCGAAGATGATTCACCTTTAGTAGATGCAACTTTACAAGTCATTAAAGGTAAAAAATTTATGAAAGAAGGTCAAGTAGAAATAGTACTTACATGTAGTGTGCACATAGAGTCTGCGACAATCCATGAACTATTAGAATGTTATAATGTTACCTAGGAATACCAAGAAGAAGAAAACCCAAGAAATGTATAGGTACCAGAGATTGAAGGGGAGCGTGACGTAGTAGGTACAACACTTGATTCTGATGCCTATGTGAAGCCTTTAAGAGTGCGCAAAGTGAACATTGGCATGAGGGAAACACCAAAGTTTGCAAACATTGGTGATTACTGGAATGATGAGACTGTGGAAAATATTGTAGACCTATTGTGCGAGTATCAAGATCTCTTTCCGACAACCTTTTCAAAGATTAAGGGAATAGTCAGAGAATTAGGAGAAATGAAGATCCCTTTAAAACCAGATGCTAAGCCAGTAAGACAAAGACCTTATAGATTGAATCTAAAGTACAAGGAAAAAATGAAAGCAAAGATTGACAAAATGATAGAAGTTGGTATGATTGAACCCGTCACAAATTCCAAATGGATAAGTGCAATGGTTGTTCAAGATAATAAAACATGGGGTATTAGAATTTGTGTAGACCTAAGGAAGTTGATTGATGCATGTTTTCATGACTCGTTTCTGACCCCCTTTATAGATGAAGTATTAGAAAACATAGGAGGGTAGGAGGCCTACTCGTTCACTGATGGATTTTCAGGATACCATCAGATATATATTATGCTATAACACAGACATAAGATGACATTTGCGACAAAATGAGGAAGCTACCAGTACACACTGATTTCATTTGGGTTAAGGAATGCACTTGTTTTGTTTTCTAGAGTAGTTGTCATAGCCTTTAAGGAGTTTATTCATCATTTTCTTGAAGTCTACTTAGATTATTGGACTGTCTTTAGCCTATTGAAATATCACATAGAAACTCTAAGGTTGATGCTTGATAGATGCAGACAAAATCAGATTTCATTAAATTTGAAGAAATGTATTTTCTGCGCACTATTTGGGATATTGTTAGGTCATGTGGTATGCAAGCAAGGTTTTTTAGTTGATCCTGCCAGGATAGCAGTTATTTTTAACTTTCCACCACATGAATCAGTGAGACATTTGAGAACAACTTTGGGGCATACTAGATATTATAGGAAATTTATTAAAGGTTATGCATAGATTACAGTTCCAATGGAGAAGTTATTGAAGAAATAAGTTAGGTTTCAGTGGAACAAAGGCTGTGAGAAGGGTTTGGATGTATTGAAACAAAAGTTAGTAACTACACCCATTCTAGTGTTCCCGGATTGTCGGAAATAAGTTCATGTTCATGTGGACGCATCGTTGATAACGATCGACATAGTGTTATCCCATCCAGGAGAGGGAGAGATATATCATCCAATTGCTTTTGCTAGAAGGAAGTTTTCAACTGCTGAGAAGAATTACACAAAGACCAAAAGGGAAGGATTGGAAATGGTGTATGCCTTGCAGAAGTTTAGACACTATTTGTTGGGGTCCCATTTCAATATGTATACGGACCACTCTACACTCAGATATCTAGTGAATAAGCCAATANTGATGGTTATTTTTGTTCTAGGAGTACGATTTCGTAGTTATTGTGAAGTTAAGGAAACTAAATGCAGGACTAGACCATTTGTAGTGGATATTGATAGGAGAAGATGCAGAGAACCTAGATGATAGTTTACCAAATGCACATTTATTCTTATTTCAAATGGTAGATGACCATTTTGCATAAATTGTGAAATATTTGAGCACATGAGTGGCCCCATCTGATATGATAGTAGCACAAAAGAAGAATCTAGTGGTTAAAGAAATAGATTATCAGTTGATTGTAGGAAATTTATACAATTTGGGCATAGATGGGATACTGTGATGCTATGGGATAGAGCATGAGAGACCAATGATCATCATACAGGCACATGTTGGAATTGCAGGAGGTCATTATGCAAGAAAGGGTAAAACATAGAAGATATTACATGCAGGGATATAGTGGCCCACCCTCCATAAGGACACGAAGGAATATTTTCAGAGCTGTGAAGTTTGCCAGAGAATAGGAAGACTGTCATGAAGGGATGAGAAGCCTTTGAACCCACAAGTTATCTTGTAGGAGTTTGAAAAATGGGAAGTGGATTTTGTCAGATCGATTAATCCACCAGCATGGAGAACAAGAGTCAGGTATATAATTATCGTGACAAACTACTTGCCAAGATGGGCATAGGAAGAAACAATTACAGATTGCAACATGGAGATAGTTGCAAAATTCCTATTCAAGAACATATTTACAAGGTTTAGTTGTCCTAAAGTACTGATGAGCGATCAAAGGACTCACTTTTTGAACAAGACAATTGCAACTTTAATAGAAGAGTTCCAGATTCAACATCAGAAGAGCACTCCATATCACCCACAAGCTAATGGAATTGTGGAGGCCTTCAATAAGATATTGGAGAATGCATTGACCAAGGTGTGCAACGTAGGATAAGATGACTAGGATTTAAGGATCCCTACAGTTCTTTGGGATTATATAACTACATGCAAGAAGTTGACAGGAAAGACACCCTTTCAATTAGCATATCATCAAGAAGCAGTCATGCCCATGGATTTTCTTATACCGAGTCTGCACATTGATGCAATAATAGACCTTAGGAATTCTGACACAGTAGAAGAAATATTATCACAGTTACTAATGTTAGAGGAAGATCGATTTACCACAGGGTTCCATTAGCAAGTACAAAAGGCACATGACAAGGTCTGACATGATAGACACATCAAGCAAAAGAAGTTCCAGACATGAGATATAGTAATTCTCTATGACAGTAAGTTCTTACAGCACCCAAGAAAGTTTAGGATGCACTAGATAGGAACATACATGATCATACATGTGATTGATGCAGGTGTTGTTCAATTGGAACAATTGGATGGACAAGTCATGGAAGGACTAGTGAATGGGAGTCAACTGAAACTGTATAGGGACAATCGTCCTTCCGTGCACTAGGGGAGTTGCGCAGAATACCTTGTATCATAGTGTAATATAGCAAGAAAAGGTAGAAAATGAAAGAAAAAGAAAGTAAAATAAGAAAAAATATGAAAATGGTTCAAGAAAGGAGTCGAAAGTTGAGAAGTCCAAGAAGTTAAGGCTAGTAGGTAAAGAGGAAAAGAAAGAAAATGTCATAGATGAGAGAAAAGAAGGCATAAGAACACACAGACAAAGGAAGCAAGTTGGCATAGAGAGAATAAATTGCACAGATGACAGCTAAGAGAAATTAAAACAGTCCATGACGGGATGTGCAATAAAGAGCTACAGCGATGGCAAAGTAGTGGTGCCACATAATAATAAATGCATAATGGATGAAAGATCTAGACATATTGCAGAATGGAATAGATAATTCTCCAAAGATACATAGTAATGGAGAGTTAAAGTAGATAATGAATGCCAAACACTAGTGGTTTAGACATAAATTTTAAGCGCGAAGGGAAGCTATAGCTGGCAATGTAGTATAAAAGCACGCAAAGGGTCAACGAGGGAAGATTATTATCAGTTAGAGTTTGCATATAGAATCAAGTTTCAGAGCCGAAGACACAAAGCCGAAGTTACAGATCCAAATTTCAGAACAGATTTACATAGCACCAGTCGCAGAAGAATATGGCACCACCAAAAGAAGTAGGAGTGTCAACGTCAGTATCGAAGAAACTGTGTGGTCAACTCGCAATGCCGCTGGTAGTATAAGATACACATGAGGCATTTTCCTCAGTAGAAATGTTCCCCAGGGATTATATCCCACCAAGAAATCCATTTGTGAAGCACGTCAACTTATAGAAGTATGGAAAGTACCTGCTAGTGGAGCCACCAATTCCAGAGGGAGTCATTGTGGAAGGGGATATGTTAGGTCTGATACCAACTTTGAAATATGTTGACCATGACATCACCGATAAAAATAATTTTATTGATCTAGTACCTAACAAGTTCCCGAGGAAGTATATTAGTGACGACAGTCATATGATAGTCATCGAGCCATAGGCGTGGGCTAGGGGGTTGCAGAAGGAAAGAATTCTAAACCTGTTTGATATACTTCATTTTGGACGGAGTCAAGAGATAAATGTGTGTGTAAAAAYGATGCTAAATTTTGTACATGGGGGATACATGTGGATTGATAGGCCAATGTCCATTGATACTGATTTACTAGTGAAAATTACATGTCTTTCATCGCAGGGCGAGGACCCCACATCATTGTTTTTTGACAATAAGAATGAAATGGCTCTATTTGAGAGCATGAAAGAGAAATTCCATATATTATGTGGACAATGTGGATTGGATGTTGCAAGCATATGCGACCTGATGGTAATGTTTGTGACGTTTTTATAGCAAGTTTTGCCTCGCCCCATGCAACTTTCTTAGAAGGCCTTTCCATTTCCCTATGCAGACTTGAAGTCCCTTGTTGTGCCTTCCAAATCCAAAAAATCATATTTTTCCACATATACGTGCCCTACCAATTATACAACATGCATATACGCATGTTGCACCACTATATCCTGTGTACATCGGGTTTGGTGCCAAAAATAAAAAAATTATGTCAGGTTTCCATGTCACGTCACGAGATCCATGATCCTTGACCTTCCATATACTGGAAACATTTTGACTCGTCCCTTTAGTTCGATTTGAAGGATATAAATTGGGAGATATCCAAACCATGGAAGGGGAGAGATTTTAGCTTTTGAGAGCAAAGATACTCTGGAGAAATTTCACTTCACATTGAGCTTTCATCCATGTATCCTTGAAAGTCTGAACACATTGTTCAACCCCCAAGCTCTTCCCTCATGATGGAGAACGTCATTGTCTCCTTTATATGAGCTTGCCTTTGGAGGAGGATTGAAGTGGTGGAGGTCTAGCTGGAAGGGACTTAGTTTCTCGGTTTCAATGTGTGTTGACACATAATTTTATCACTTATACACTTATGTTGATCATTTTTAATAGAAATACTTTATTCTCGTCCAATTGATATCTTGCAAATATTTGAATTATTATTCCATGGGCGTATTTTTCATGAATGTTAATGGATTATGTTATTTTATATGCTAACATTATATATTATCACCATATGCTTGCGTATCTTGATTGTTGAGGATAAGTTGCAGGTATAAATCTTTGAGTTGCGTGCTCAATGATGGTCTTCATCGAACGTCCAGACAAGGTAGGATCTTGATCATGTCTCGTTAGCATTTCTTTTATATAGCATACTTGGGATTAGAGTTGATTTTTGCATGTCATTCGGTCTATTGTGGTTTACCCCATGCCATAGAGTGATTTTCCTCGTAACAAAATTGGCGACCATAATGGGGATTGATCTTCTGATTTGGGGTTTTTAGTGTTTTTCTCCTTGAATTCCTCTCTATTAGCCTGAGTTTCCTTGTCACTTGATTTCTTGACAGCCTATTTTTACTTTTCATCTAAGTTTTCTTTGCTTAATCCTTCCCCTGGCAGTGTTTTATTACATATACGTGGGTTTTCCCTTGACAGACGCGTACATACATGAGTTGTCCTTCTATAGGGTGCGTACATACGCGAGTTTTCCTTAAACAGACACGTACATCAACTTTTTAGGCTTCCTGGTTGAGTTTATTGTTTGTTGGGTGAGTTTTGATGGTTGTTGAGTCTTCTTGGGTCTCTGTCCTAACTGTTGAGTGCCTACAAAGTGATAGGAAACCGTCTTTTGGTTGAATTTTGGGCGGTTTTTCTTTCTTGTCATATTTTTCATTGGTTGTCCTTGCATCTTGGTTTGAGTGTTTGCTTCTTGGTATCCTTCTTGACTTGTCTCTTTTTTCTTGAAGTAGGGTCTATATATCAATTTGTTATTCCGTCCTTGCATTTTTGTTTCTTTATATCGAAAAATAAAATAAAAAAAATACTCATTTTGCATTATGGCATTTTCTCTTTTGATTATTGAGTATTGATTTTGACATTTGTGGAAAGATTGCATCTTATTGAAATTGTGGAATTGCATTGAAAGTTGCATTTGAAAAGCTTATCACTTTTTGAGAATTTTAAATTAGGACTTAGCACTGTGTTCATATTCATTTCTTTTATATTCCGAGTCATAATATCATCAGTTTCACGACCACATCTCTTGAATAAGCAAAATCCATTAAAAGTAACGATGATTAACTAAAATTGATTAGAAACAATTTTATTTTTCAGAGTACACAAACAAGCATAGGATATAGGGCCTTGGAATAGGATTTTGTGAGTAAAATTATCCAAGGATATTAAACTAAACATATGTGTCTATCCAGGGAGTGGTGAAATCCATTGTGTAATTAGTGATGTCAGGATGCTCCACTCACACCAAAGTTAAGCACGAGGTCACGCAAAGTTGGTTGCAGAGATATCCCTCTAATACCTTCTTAGCATCATAGATATTTCTAGGGATATATTCGTATTTGGGGGTCTTGCTAGTACCTTTACCTTCATGAGAGGTGGTGCTTTCAAGATTTCAGGCTTTGCTACCTTGCCCATATGGTGGACCTAACTTACGACTATTCGCCTATGCATTGGTTATATCATGGTGGATCTAGTTGCTTGACATAGGTTACTTGCAGGGGTTATTCTACAGGTGCCCTGAGTGTAACACCCTGTTTCCCCCAGTCTATAAATATAACTATGTTGGCCAGGGAACTATGGAAAAATCAAAGGTGTGAATGTTTGATTTGATGGAACTTTGTATAAAAGGTCGATGAATGTAAATTTGTTATGAATATGTGTTGCATGAATGCTGGGAAGGGGATGTGCTAAAAGAGACCATGATTTCTAATGAAAAGGTGGTAGAAAGGGCCCATAGCGGTTACGTTAACTTCCACTGAGCCAGTACTATGCTGGTTTTAATTGCTCAAGATCATAACAACCCTCTGACTCGAAATGAATTATAGTCAGGCTGGTTGGTGAGAAGACCTCCTCAAGAGTTAATGAGGGGATGGGGCAAACCGTCCATCTGTAAGGCTTCCGGACCTGACCACAGACTGCGAATTCGAGCCACATGCAATCTTGCTAAGGAATGAAAGAAAGGAAGTGTGGTGTGGGAAGAGAGGACCAACGAAGAATGTAGAGACAAGAGAGAAAAATCTCGGGTGCAAGGAAGGATTGAGAGCGAAAAGTGAGTTGGGATCACAGAGAAGAGAGACTAAGTCAAGAGAAGGAGAGTAACCTTCATCCTTGTCTATTCCAGTATAGGGAGAAGGAGAGTAACCTTCATCCCTAACTTTCTTTGAGCTGGAAGTAAGAGATTGAATCTCAAAGCATCATGGCATAAGCTCAGGGGTGGCCAGTGATAAATTCATTGGGAGTGACTGAGCCTATGGTTGGGTGGAAACAAGCACCCCTCTCAGCAGTTGCATCATGCCTTGTGGTTATGATAAGTGTTTTATGCCTTGTATTTTGAATTGAATATCATGGATACATGCTCATGTTTATACGCCCATAAATGGTTTCTCTATGGAATGATTTCTTGGTGTTTTAGATTGGAAGTAATGGATGCATGTGTATACTTATATGCCATAGTTTGTTTCTGTATAAAATGATTAAGTCCGGAGCATGAGTCCATTTCACTGAGAATTGTCCCATCTTCTTGATTCTCGTGATGTTCTAATTTAATTCCTCGAAAGAACCTTCCCCAGGGAATTGCATCATATATCAGAGTCAGAGTAAGCTCCTTGGTATGGCTACTGCTACGGGAAACCCATGAGTTTACCTTTCAACAGTGTCATAGCTCCTAACTCGGTGAGTTAGGAAGGCACTTCATTGAGGTCAGTAGCCTAGGGACTTTGAAACACACTCAAGCCCTTATCCAGAAACCCAACTAAGAGTAGGGGTAATTTTCCCAAGAATCATCTGAAGGTTTAGGTGAATTGGGTCTGGGAACCCTGTGCAAGAAGGAGTTTCAGATCCACAGAAGCTCGAAGCTCTGAGAGGTTTAATTTCGTTGCCCAAGTTCATAAAGGATAGCGAGTTCAAATAACTAAAGGGAATATCCTTTCATTTGGGAGACGAATGGACAAGATCCTTCGCGAAGGATCCGAGGTCTGTCACGACCATTAGATTTGAAGAGGGAGCGCAGGTGTTAATCCCTCGAATCCTTCAGTCTTCAAAAGTAGCGATGAAATATGGACTGTAGATCCAAGGATCTATTGGGACCCTCCTTGACCATCCATCGTAAGAAGACACATGGCGAGAGATCAACATTTCGCTGACTCGACACTGAAAGAAGTCAAAGGGTAGAGTTTTGTGAACTCGCGAAACTCGAAATCACGATTTGATCTGAAACATCAGATCACAGGAGATCCATGACCGTTGATCTGGGTGAGGGGATATCGGGAGTTAAGGGATCGGGCTTTCAAAATATAGGCGTTGGGTTGTGTTCCAACTTCGTGAAATGCGAAGTCCCGACGAGTTCGGAGAATAAGCCCCAGGTCATGGTGACTGGTCGTATGGGTGGAATATTAAGGGAGGAGCTAATGGAGATCAGGATTTTGGGGAACGGAGAGTCACAGATGGCTCACGTTCATTATCCCAATACGTAAAATTGTAACATGATCACAACCGTCGATCGAGGGGATAACATAGGACCATAGACCTGGCCTTGGAGAGAAACCAGAGGTTGGGGATTCGGGGAAACAAGAGTCAGGATTGACTTGCATACATAAGTCCCGAAGTCCTGAAATGCGAAACGTATTTTTATAGGCGTGTGGTCACAACCTGTGGTCACACAAGTGAAGCTCGCGCCTTGTGCATGTTCGTGTTGGTGGGGTTTCAATAGGGTCTGTGGATCAAATAGCGGGATTTCAACAGGAAATCGAAGAGCTAATCTGGCTTGTGAATGAGAAATTTTATTTATTTCTTGCACAAAGTGTGGGGGTGTAAAAAATTGGTATCAGAGCATGGTTACAACACTCAGCTTGTTTGGGCTCATGGACAAGCACATTAAAAGGCGACATCTTACCTTAGTCCCTTCCTAAAAAGACTGGTTAAGCCCTTATTATAGAAAGAATGGCAACTTACTACTGTGTGTATGCATTACTCATGTGTGTGTAGGTATTTAAGAAATGTGAATTATGTGTTGGTTATGAACACATATAATGTTGGATAACAACAAGTTTTTTGTTTTCACACAAGTAGACGATCAACCACGGGAAACTGCAAATGTATAGAATGGTGATGTGCCACAAAGTGGGGGGTGGATCCCAAAATAGAGATGAAGAGTCTGACGAAAGGAGGGCAGTAGAGACCCCTCCAGATCTAGATGAGACCGTGAGGACTCTCATGGTCGAACTACAAAGTTGCAAGTCCGACAACGAGAGGTTGATAAAAGAGAAAGAGAAGCAAAAACAAATTAATGCAGTCTTGCTGCAGAGTTTATCCGACATACAAAGACAACTGCAGCATGGACTTGACACCAGTCACGTGGACCGATGACAGACAAAGAGGAGTCGAAGTCCACCCGAGATATGGAAACATGGTATGTTAAGTGGCCACACTAGGAAGAGAACCTCAAGAAAGGTCCACCCCGGAGATAGGGGACAAGCGTCGGACGATTCCTCTGGAAAGGAAACTGGTGACTCAGAGGGATCTTCTAGTAGCAGAACTAGTTCACATTCTTGAAGAAAATGGAAGAAATGAAATCATTCCAAAAGTCATAATCTCAGAGAATTCAAGAAGGCCAAACCCCCCTCTTTCAACGGTGAGATCAAGAAGGGAGAGGAAGTAGAGGCCTGGCTGCTTGGACTAAGGAAGTATTTCAGAGTCCATGACTTCTCGGAAAAATTGAAGGCCCGAGTAGCCACTTTCAACCTGAATGGAAAGGCTTCCATTTGGTGGAAAGACCTTAAGAATGTGAAATCGATTCATGAAGAAGACCTATCTTGGGAATGGTTTGAAAAATACTTCAAGAAGAAGTATCTTTTGGAAAAGTATTTTGACGAAAATACTAAAGAATTCTATGAACTCAAGCTAGGGAAACTCACTATAGAGGAATATGTTAGTAGATTCCTTGATTTCTTGAGGTACGTACCCTACATAAAAGTAGAAAAGGCCAAGGTGCAACGATTCATCAGTGGGATACCTAAGGACTATCAGAATAGGATTGAGTTTGACGAGCCAAGGACCTTAGAAGACATTATCCGAAAGGAAAGATATTATTATGAACAGTTTGGGCTTCAGCCAGAACCTCGCGAAGGATGGAAGTAGAAGAATAGTTCGAGATTCCAGGAAAAGGGATTTAAATCCCCAAGATTTAAAAACTATAAGAAGGATTCAAGGATGAGATTTCTAACCCGAAGTGTACACCAGCAGAATTTCCCTTCCCAAAGAAGAAATAGACCTCTTGGATCAACCCCATAAAAGATTGATAACCCAAAGAAAGAACCCTTGAAATGTTGGGGTTGTGAAGAAGAAAATCTACTAAGGGATTGTCCACACAGAAAAYAGAATAGTAGGATAATTTACAACGTCCAAGAATCTACCACCGTCAATGAAGTGGCCAGGAGTATGCCACGAATTTATGTAGCCATGGATAATAAACAAGTTGACCACCAATATTCAGTGGTGGAGATGGAAGGTATGATCGCCAACCATCTAGTGTCTATTTTAATTGACCCTGGTTCAAATTTGAGTTATATGGCCCCTCAGGCCATTGGTAAGTGTAAATTATAGCCACATAAACATGCCAAGACATGGTTGGTACAGTTAGCCACTGACACCAAAAGAAAGGTAGCGGAGGTCATACCATCCTGCCAATTCACTATGGATGGATTTTCCACCCAAGCTACCCTTAACGTACTACCCCTAGGATTGTATGACCTGTTGATTAGTATGGATTGKCTAGCTGCATATAAAATTAAGCTGGACTGTTACCATAAAACCTTAGAATGTGTAAATGAATAAGGGAGAAATATAACCCTTCAAGGGATCCAGAAACTTGTCTCGGTGAGATGAATATCAACTCTTCAAATGAGAAAGTATTGCAGAAATGGATGTCCTCTATATGCGATACAGGTTTTGAAATCGGTTGAGGATGACAGACCAAGACTAGAAGACCACCCCATACTAAGAGAGTATAGAGATGTGTTTCTGGAAGAGGTATCGGGTCTACATCCGAGAAGGGACATTCACTTCTCAATAGAACTTGCACCAGGAGCGGTGGCAGTGTCTAGGACACCCTATAGGATGAGCACCCCCGAGATAGTCAAGCTTAAACTACAGCTAAAATAAATGATGGACAAAGGCTATATTCGGCCCAACTTGTCTCCATGGGGAGCACCAATCCTGTTTGTGAAGAAGAAGGATGGTACACTCCGAATGTGCATAGATTATAGACAACTCAATAAGTTAACCATAAAGAGAAAGTACCCCTTACCCAGAATCGATGACTTGTTCAATCAATTGGGAGGTGCTTCCATCTTCTCAAATATTGACTTGAGATCTGGATGCCATCAAGTCCAAATCAAGGCTAAAGACATCCACAAAACTACCTTCAGGATGAGATATGGTCACTAAGAATTTGTGGTAGTACCATTTGGATTAACCAATGCCCCTGCCACTTTTATGTGCTTGATGAAGAATGTACTCAACAAATTCCTAGAAAAATTTGTACTGGTTTTTATTGACGATATTTTAATCTAATCCAAGAATAGAGAGGAACATGAGGAACATATTATAATTGTGCTTCAAGTGCTAAGAGAACATCATCTCTATGCCAAATTTAGCAAGTGTGACTTTTTCCAGAAGCAAATACATTACTTGGGCCATGTCATATCTGAAGAAGGGGTAGCAGTAGACCCTGACAAGATCAGGTCTATCATGGAATGACCTACTCCAAATGATGTTTCATATATTAGATCCTTTATGGGCTTAGCGGGATACTATAGAAGATTTATAAAAGGATTCTCCAAGATTGGTTGTCCAATCACTGCACTCCAGAAGAAGGGGGATAAATTCATTTGGACACCATAATGTGAAGAAAGGTTTTAGTCCCTAAAATGCCTTCTGGCCCATGCTCCCGTGTTGAATATCGTCGATCTCAAAAATGACTTCCTCGTGTGCACATATGCCTACAAGGAAGGACCCAAAGGAGTCCTTATGCAAGAAGGAAACATAGTTTACTATGAATCCATGAAATTGAATGAGCACGAAGTCAACTATGTGACTGATGATATAGAGTTGGCCACCATAGTGCCCGCCTTGAAAATGTGGAGGCATTACCTCCTGGGTAGGAAATTTGTACTTATGACAGACCATTGTGGATTGTGACACTTGTTTGACCAACCAAAACTCAATGCTAGACAAGCTAGGTGGATGGCCCTCCTTAGCGAGTTTGATTTCGAAATCAAACATATCAAAGGAAAAGAAAATAAGGTGGTCAATGCCCTTAGTAGAAGTATGAAAACAATTCACCTAGCAGCAATGAGCACCTACGAGATGAATGTCAAGGAAAGAGTCAAGAATGCACGAGAAATAGACGCATTCTTCCAGAATGCGACCTTGTACCTGGAGAAAGAACCCACAAGAATAAATTATGAAGGCTACCAGATGCTATATGGAAGTCTGATAACTTATAGAAACATATTGTATATTCCAAATTGTGATGACTTGAAGAGGTTCATAAAGGATGAAATACATAAAAGACCATATAATGGTCACTTAGGATACCAGAAGATGATCACGACCACTAGGAAGCAATCCTGTTTTTCTGGAATGAAGAAAAACATAGCTGAGTACTTAGCTAAATGTCTAGAATGCCAGCAGGTTAAAGCAGAACACCGGCACCCAACAGGGTTATTACAACCTCTACCAATCCCAGAATGGAAATGGGAGACCATCTCCATGGATTTCATCACCGGATTACCATCATCGGCTAGACAGAATGATGCCATCATGGTAGTGGTGGAAAAATTAAGCAATTTCGCTCACTTTATTCCCATCAAATCAACTTGCAAGGCAATAGATATTGCCAACATATTCATGAAGGAGATATTCAGACTACACGACATGCCTAAGGAAATCGTGTCTGACAGAGACACAAAATTTACTTCAAACTTTTGGAAATACTTGATGACTGGTCTGGAGACCAAATTATTGTTTATCACAACCTATCATCCTCAAACCGATGGACAGATGGAAAGAGTGAACCAAATATTAGAATACATTCTAAGGATGCATGTAATGCATCAACCTAAAAAGTGGGAATATTACCTGCCACTGATGGAATTTGCCTACAACAACAGCTACCAAGAATCACTAAAGATGATTCCTTTCGATGTCCTCTATGGTAGGACGTGGAACACTCCATTCAGTTGGAGTAATCCTGTGAAAACAATTACGATTGGACCCGACATTTTGAAATAAATGGAACAACAAGTGATTCAGATAAAGAAAAATCTGAAAATAGCTCAGAATAGACAGAAACATTATGCCTACAGAAAGAGAACCCCCAGAGAATTCAAGACGGGAGACCACGTCTATCTCAAAGTTAGGCCCAGGAAGAGTTCCCTGAGGATGGGAGACTCTGCCAAGTTGGAACCTCAGTATTGTGGACCCTTTGAAGTCTTAGATCGAGTGGATCCGGTAGCCTATAAAATAGCACTACCTCCCACAGTAAAGGAACATAATGTTTTCCATGTTTCCTTATTAAAGAAATATATACATGATGCTAATCATATAATTGACTGGTCTGTGATCCAGGTGGAACCGGAGGGAGATTTCCTGCCATAACCCCAATGCATACTAGGCAGGAAGGAAACCTCACTCAGGAACCGAACCATTGCGTAGGTCAAGGTGCAGTGGAAACACTTTGGCCCATATGAGGCTACGTGTGAAATGGAAGATGCCATGAAACAAGCATATCCGATTTTGTTTACTTGTGTGCATACACATCACGTTGATAGATAGAACATCGAGGACGATTTTCCTTTAAGGGGGAGGGAATTGTAACACCATGTTTCCCCTAGTTTGTAAATATAACTATATTGGCCAGGGAACTATGGAAAACTCAAAGGTGTGAATGTTTGATTTGATGGACCTTTGTATAAAAGGTCGATGAATGCAAATTTGTTATGAATATGTGTTACATGACTACTTGGAAGGGGATGTGCTAAAAGATACCACGATTTCTAATGAAAAGGTGGTGGAAGGGGCCCGGAGCGGTTGCATTAACTTCCACCGATCTAGTACTATGCTGGTTTTAATTGCTCAAGATCATAACAACCCTCTAACCCGAAATGAATTACAGTCAGGCTGGTAGGTGGGAAGAACTCCTCAAGATTTAATGAGGGGATGGGGCAGACCGCCCATCTGTAAGGCTTCCGGACCTGACCACAGAATGGGAATTCAAGCCACATGAAGTTTTGTTGAGGAAGGAAAGAAAGGAAGTGTGGTGTGGGCAGAGAGGACCAACGAAGAATGCAGAGACAAGAGTGGAAAATATCGAGTCCAAGGAAGGATTGAGAGTGAAAATTGAGTTGGGATCATAGAGAAGAGAGACTGAGTCAGGAGAAGGAGAGTAACCTTCGTCCTCATCTATTCCTGTATAGGGAGAAGGAGAGTAACCTTCGTCTCTAACTTTCATTGAGCTGGAAGTAAGAGATTGAATCTCAAAGCATCATGGCCTAAGCTCGAGGGTGGCCAGTGATAAATCCATTGGGAGTGACCGAGCCTATGGTTGGGTGGAAATGAGCACCTATCTCAGCAGTCGCATCACGCCTTGTGGTTTTGATAAGTGTTTTATGCCTTGTATTTTGAATTGAATATCATGGATACATGCTCATGTTTATACGGCCATAAATGGTTTAAGTATGGAATGATTGCCTGGTGTTTTAGATTGGAAGTAATGGATTCATGTGTATACTTATATTCCATAGTTGGTTTCCTTATAAAATGATTAAGTCTGGAGCATGAGTCCGTTCCACTGAGAATCCTCCCATCTGCTTGATTCTCATGATGTTCTAATTTAATTCCTCGAAAGCACCTTCCCTAGGGAATTGCATCATATCTCAAAGTCGGAGTAAGATCCTTAGTATGGCTACCGCTATAGTAAACCCATGAGTTTACCTTGTCTCGATGTCATAGCTCCTAACTTGGTGAGTTAGGAAGGCACTTCATTCAGTTCAGTAACCTAGGGACTTTGAAACGCACCCGAGCCCTTATCCAGAAACCCGACTAAGAGTAGGGATAATTTGCCCAAGAATCATTTGAAGGTTTAGGTGACCTGGGTTTGGGAACCCTGTGCAAGAAGGAGTTAGTTTTCGAAGGTTTTGGAGCCACAGAAGCTCGAAGCTCTGAGAGGTTGAATTTCGTTGCCCAAGTTCATAAAGGATAGCGAGTTCAAATAATGAAAGGCAATATCCTTTCGTTTGGGATACAAATGGATGAGATTCTTCGGGAAGGATCCGAGGTCTGTCATGACCATTAGATTTGAAGAGGGAGCACAGGTGTTAACGCCTCGACTCCTTCAGTCTTTGCAAGTAGCGATGAAATATGGGCTGTAGAGCCAAGGATCTATAAGGACCTTCCTTGACAGTCCATTGTAAGAAGACACGTGGCGAGAGATCAATATTTTGCTGACTCACTAATGAAAGAAGTCAAAGGGTAGAGTTTTGTGAACTCACGATTTGATCTAAACCGTCAGATCACAGGAGAGCCATGACAATTGATCTGGGCGAGGGGATATCGGGAGTTTGGGGATCGGACTTTCGAAAGATAGGTGTTGGGTTGTGTTCCAACTTCGCAAAATGCGAAGTCCCTACAATTTCGAATAATAAGCCCTAGGTCATGGCGACCGGTCCTATGGGTGGAAGACTAAGGGAGGATGTAATGGAGATCGGGATTTCAAGGAACAAAGAGTCAGAGATGGCTCACGTTCATTACCCTGATACGCGAAATCGCGACATGATCACAACCATCGATCAAGGGGATACCGCAGGACCATAGATCTAGCCTTGGAGAGAAACCAGAGGTCAGGGAAACAAGAGTCAGGATTGACTTGCATGTAGAAGTCTCGAAGTCCCGAAATGCAAAACGGCTTTTTATAGGTGTGCGGTCACAATCTGTGATTGCATAGGTGAAGCCCACACCTTGTGCATGTTCGCACTGGTGGGGTTTCAATAGGGCCTGTGGATCAAATAGTGGGATTTCAGTAGGAAATTGAAGAGCTAATTCGGCTCGTGAACGAGAAATTTTATTTAGTTCTCTCACAAAGCATGGGGGTGTTACATTGAGTCAGATAAGGGTCAAACAACACACATCATTTATGGAGAATTACCTCTCCAGGAGGATCTAACCGACTACATTGTTAATCCCATGAGGTCCCTTATAATTGATTCTGATACCTCCAATATTTTTAACGGAGTCACAGGCCCCTCTTGGGCGAGGCATAACTATTGTAGTGAGGGAGGCCCCTTTTCAGATACTATATCTTGTTTATGTGCATTTGGCCTTTTTGTTTATTTTGGTGTTCTCTCTGATTGTTAGTTGGCACTACGATTTTTCTTTTATATCTCGATTCTTGAGTCATCATGAAGCCAGACTAGATTCCTAGCAGGTCTCGTCATTTTTGAAGTTACTACCGCATCTTGATTTTTTTCCTTCTAAGAGGCGCAAAGTTACTAAACGTGGTACACATACCTCCACTTACCAGACTTGTGATTAGACAATTATGAGCACTAGGTCGAGTCAGAAAGACATGGGGAGTCCCTCAAATTCTATACCCACTATAGTTAATGGGGTTCCTTTGAATCCTTCAGTCGCGATGATTGTAGTACAGGAGGTTCCTGTCATTACTCCTATCCAGCCTATGGTGACTACTCAACCCATAGTAATGAACCCTTTCAAGTCTCTTTTTGGTATTCCTAGATAAAATACCCAGTTCATACCTTTGGTCTCTAACCCTTTCTCTTTTGGTATGCAAAATATGACATAAACAATTTCATCCTCCATTCCAGTGACTAATGCAAATCCTAGTATTGGACCTAGGGGCTTGGCCCCTCCTCATACTCCTCTCTCGTTTGGTGGAAGTCAAATTCGCCAAACAAATCCTTTGGTTGGGGGTCATCCTCCATTTTCTTTTGGATCTAATCCTAGTCTCAATGCTCTTGGATAGAGTACTCAACTAGGCAGACAAGCCACTTCCTATGTTCTGTCCATTCCCATTTCCTCCTCCATGTTGATTCCAACTAACACATTTGGTATGACAAATCCACCTCTATCCTCTGGATTTCCACCTGGAGGAGGTAAATTTCATGCTATGGGAAACCCCCATTCTGGAGCTCCTCTGGCTGGGGGTAATGTTTATAACCCTCATTATAACATTCCTATAGGTATGGTGCCCAAAAAACCTCTTATGAATCAGTTTGGAGGAGGATATTACCATACCAGACAGGGCCATGGTGTATACCAGAACCCTGGATGGTCTGTAATCCCTCATCATCAATCTTTCCCGGGAGAATTGGCTTAGATGATGCAACCCTGACTCCCTTTTATAGCCACGCTTAATTTTCCAGATTTGTTAAGATTAATGAATGACCTGGTGCATCACGATCCATCATGGCCCCCTGTCCCCACTAATTTTCCTTCGGATATTCTGAAATTCGAGGGAAATATTGGTGAGGATCCAGGTGATCATGTTACTAATTTTCATCTTTGGTGCTCATCCAATTCTCTTAATGATGATTCTATTCTTTTGAGACTGTTTCAACGCACCCTCATGAGGGTTGCATCGAAATGGTACATTGAACTACCAAGGGGAACATACATGAATTTTAATCAGATGGTTTTAGTCTTTCTCAACCACTTCCAGTTGTTGGTTCATTACAATGCTGACATAGAACTCTTGTCGAACCTTCTCCAAGATAAAGCCACACATATCTCAGAACATATCCAAGAGTGGCATAGAAGGAAGAGGTTGATCAAATCCTACATTCCTCTAGAGTTTATTTTGGAATAGTTCCTTAAATCCCTATTGCCTTATATTTCGAAGGATGTTTCTACATCTGGGGTAACCTATGAGGAAGAAGCTATTTTCAAAGCCCAACAACTGGACCTCATATATGCCTAGTCTAGGATGTTGTATGAAATTCTTCCTAACACACCGAGGTCAAATTATGACCCTAGAAAAAATTATGGGCCTCATGTTGATGGCATCATAGGCTCTACAAATGATAATTCTGCAGACTTGGTGATGAACCAGTTGAAGGAGTTGTCTCTAATCCAGTCTGTAGCAGGACAAGATTCATCTTCGTCCTCCACTCCCTCTCAGTTATCAGGTGTGCATTTTATACAGTCGTCGTCCAACCCAAATGGTAACCATCAACTAAGAGGGAATAGAAAGAAAGGACATGGTAATAATCGTAAGGGTGGGAGAAATAATAATAATAAAGACAAGGGAAACACTAACAATGATAGATCGAATAATAATGTTGGTGAGGGAAAGGAAGAAAAGAGGAAGGTGAAGTTTCCTTGTAAAATTTGTAAATATGATCACCTTACCCACTTATGCCCCAAACTCGAGGAATCCTCGAGGCTCTTGTCTCAACCGCCGGTTGTGTTAACTAATCTATTTCCGTATAATCAACACATGGTTTCGAGCTCCTCCAATACCGGAAATGCGTCGAGAAGGAATCAAAACCCATCGGCACATGAAGGTGAACGTCTATGTGTTAATATGGTCAAGTCATAGATTAATGTAGCCACTCGATCTCATGATTACGGTTCTTCATAGACTATTCGAGGTCCAGATTCTCCCCCTCCTCTAGAGACACCTTTGCAGATTGAAAATCTAGAGCCTTCACCTCGTATTCCGAAAGGAACACTAAAACACTCTGCCCACAATCCTAATTCTAGAGCTGCCAAGAACTATTCAATTGTTGAAGATTTGGGTAAAATCCCTTGTGCGATGTCAGCTTTGGAGGTGCTCCAGATGTGTCCTTCACAGAGGAACTCCTTGTTATCTTCTTTAGGAGCTCTAGACCCGTGTGGCTCAAAGGTTATTAAGTGTGATGTCACGGATGTTAAGCCTCACTTGAGTTACCACATGGCCTTTCAAATCCATGTGTATTACACAAAGTATACCATCAAACACACTATTATTGATGAAGGTGTTGCAACGTGCGTGATGTCCTTAATTTGTTGGAAAGCCATTGGTTCTCTGACTCTCTCTCAATATATGACTATGTTGATCAAATTTGATGTTCATTCATTTCGACCCCATGGAATTATTTCCTCTTTTCTGGTCCAGTTAGGTGGAAAGAAAATGGAGGTTGATGTCGAGGTGGTTGATGCGCCCCTTGACTATAATTTACTACTAGGGCGTAATTGGACTTATGCCATGATCATGGTCATGTCGTCTATTTTTCGCACTTTATGTTTTCCTCACAAAGGGAAAATAGTGATGATTGATCAATTGTCCTTTGCGCATGCTAGTCCCAATGCATCATTTGGACCTTCAATCCCAGTGATCGACAATTCTCACCCAACAACTGAGGATATTGGTGTTAGAATGTATTCCTCTCTCATGGGTACTTTTGATTTCATGGAACCAATCCATCACATTTATACCATTTCCAATGAGTCTGCATCGTTAATGAGGTTTGTTCCTTTCCGTACTTTATTTTTTAACGACCCTTGGACCCTAACTTTCCTGAGTCTGTCAGGAAAAGGTCAGTCACTTGGAATGGAAATGCCTCTATCACCGACGGAGGTTGTGTATCAAGTTTTTCTTAACATTGTTGCTAACTAGGGTCCTGTCTCCTCGCAGACATATGAGGAGGATCTTGCTCTCAAGCTCATATGGGACACCCAGTCATGTTGTTCGCATAATTTCCTCGATGATACTTTACCTTTGGATGAAGCCATTTTAGAGGCCATGAATGGTCCCGACAGGTCATGGGATGATATACATCATTTCTCTTTTTTTCTCCAACAACTTGTTAGGATCGAACAAGATGACTTTAGATCTACCTTGAGTGAGATAGTCATTCACGTTGTGGTTCCACTAGATACACATGGTATTTATGCTGAAGGAAACATGGAGAATATTTCTCCTATCGAAATGATCGACATCTCTTGAGTTCTTTGAAAAAATGAAAATGTATATATCGGTGCGGATTGTTCGCCTGAAGAAATTCATATCTACACCGATCTCTTCAAAGAGTTTTGTGACGTATTTTCTTGGTTTTACGAAGAGATGCCAGGGATTGACCCTAGTATTGTTGAACATGAGATCAAGACTTATCTGGATGCTAGACCTGTTTGAAAATGACTTAGAGTTGTTAATCCTAGGAAGGCCCCTACTATTAAGGCAAAGGTAGAGAAGCTACTTAATGTTGGTTTCATCTACCCAGTTTATTTGACCGAATGGGTATCCAACCCCATTCATGTGAATAAGAAACAAGGAACCATTCACGTATGTATGGATTTTCGAGACCTGAACAAGGCTTGTCCTAAAGACAACTTCCCGACTTCTTTCATTGACTAGATTCTCGATGAGTGCACGGGAAGCGAGGTTTTTTATTTTATGGATAGATTTTCAAGGTATAATCAAATTCAAATAAAACTCAAGGATCAACACAAGATGGAATTTATTTGTCCTTGCATTAATTTTGCATACCGAAAAATGCCTTTCGTCCTTAAAATCGTCAGAGAAACCTTCCAACACACCATGACCTTTGATTTTCATGATTTCAAACACATTATCGAAGCTTACCTTGATGATCTCGCTACTCATTCTTGCAAGAGAGTAGATCACTCTACTCACCTTTGACTAGTATTTGAGAGATGTCGTTATTATCGCATCCGTTTAAAACCTCACAAGTGAATATTCTACGTTAGGTCTGCTCGTCTCTTAGGATTCTTAGTCTCTGAGAATGGGATCATGGTAGATCCTATGAAGGTTGAGGCAATACTTTGATTTCCTCCCCCGCTCAACAATCGACAACTTCAGGGTTTACAGGGGAAGGCTAACTTCTTGCGTCGGTTCATAGTGAACTATGCCAATTTAACTAAGGGTTTCATGTGTCTTTTGAAGAACGATGCTCTGTTTATATGGGATGAGCGATCCCAGAAATCCTTCGATGCTCTTAAGAAATCCTTGGTATCGACACCTCTGTTGAAGTCTCCTGACTACAGTAGAGATTATTTGATTTATGTCACCATGTTCGAAGGGATGGTTGGTATGGTTCTGGTTCAGGAGGGCGATGAGATCCATGAGCACATTGTCTACTATATTATTCGAAATTTGGTTGGTCCATAAATTAAGTACTCTTATGTCAAGAAGCTAGCCTTGGCCGCCATACATGCAGTCCAGAGATTACAACATTATATATTGCTTTGCAAAACTACCATAGTTGTAGATATCAATCCATTTCTATACGTCCTTACCAGGCATATCATAAGGGGAAAATATGATAAATGGATTGTTATTTTTCAATAATTTGATCTCAATTTTTCTTCGACAAAGTCTAAGAAATCGTTATTTTTTGCCAAGTTGATATCAAACTTCCCTAGATTAGATGAGGACGTTGATCATGTCAATTCATTTGCATATGAACATGTATTCCTTATTTTGTCTTCGGACTCCTGGTATGGAGACATTTTAATCTATATTTAAACCTTGAAGCTACCCCAACATCTGTCGAGAGATGATCAATGATGTATACGAAATCAAGATAAAAAATACCTTATCATCAGTGAAACTTTGTATCATCGAGGAGTAGATAATATTTTGATTCGTTTCTTGACTCACATGAAATTTGATTCGGTTCTCAATTACTGTCACAGTGGGGCTTGTGGTGGTCATCTATTTGGTCTTGCAACAACCCAAAAAATATTGCGATCTGGTTATTTTTGGCCATCAATTTTTAAATATTGTGTTGAAGCAGTCAAGAAGTGTAACCCTTACCAGGTGTTTGCTCAGAAAATGCGTTCGCATACAACCCCTCTTCACCCAGTCATCACCATCAGTCCCTTCACCAAGTGGGGGGTATATTTTATGGACTGTAACCCAACTTCGTTTGGGGGGAATCAGTATATTATCGTGGTTGTGGAATATTTCACTAAATGGGAACAAGCCATGCCTACCGTTAAATATGATGGTAAGACAACAACATTTTGCATATTCAACCAAATTATATACCTGTTCACAATCTCGAAGAAGATTGTCATTGATCATGGCAATCACTTTCAAAATGAAATGATGAAGGAATTAGCATCAAAAGTGGGGGTTAAGAAAGATCATTCTTCCCCTTATTATCCCTAGGAAAATGGACAGGCAGAGGTGGTGAATAAATCTCTCCAGACCATTTTGCAAAAACCTGTCAGCCAGAGTAAATATGTCTGGCATATAATGATTTACCCTATGCTTTGGGAATATCAAAACTCAGTTAAGACTTCCCCCAGTTTTTCTCCTTTTCAGTTAGTGCATGGTGTGGATTATATCCTTCTGATTCAATGTAGAATCCCTTCACTCAAGCTGGAAATCAAGCTCCTACCTGACACATCTGATCTTGAAGAGCGCCTCGTGCACCTAGAGAATCTAGATGAGAAACATCGAGATTCCTCTATGGCTATCGAAGCGAATAAATGACGTGTTAAGGTTCAATATGATAGGTCCGTTTGTCCTCGACAATACGTTGAGGGTGACTTGGCCCTCCTGTATGACCAAGCCAAAGAACCGTTGGGGGCAAGCAATTTCAACCCCATGTGGCACGGTCCTTATATCGTGCGACGTGTTTTAGAGAAAGGGTCCTATGAATTAGAATATTATGAAAGGAATATGTTGGACGAGCCCAGAAATGGGATTTACCTTAAAAGATATTATGCTTGAGCCCTCAATATTGGGTGTGACTCTTTGTATACTAGTGTATCTTAGTGTATGTACACCTTTTCTTTTGCTTCACTGGCTTGCTTATCAAGTTTTCCCTTGGTTAAAATATGTCAACGGAGTATTCAATTTACTTAGGATTCACAGATGGTGCCAATCGTCATACACGGAACATGGCTTTCGCCGCTTGGGTTATTTACTCACCCAAGGGTCAATTGGTGTCTTCAGGTGGCATTTGTCTAGGGTCATAAATGAATAATGTGGCTGAGTATAGCGTCATTATAGATCTTTTACATGATGTCATTTCACATGGTGTTCAGTCTTTAGAGGTTCGCCTGAACTCCCAGTTAGTAGTATGTCAGTTAAACCACAGTTACCATGTGTGAGATCCTACTCTACTTCGATGATTTCTACTGGTACGACTTTTTGAACGATACTTTGATTTTATTACTTACAATCACATACCTATAATTTCTAATCTTGTATCTGATGCATATGCTAATTATGTTTTAGATTGGAATTTGTCACATAACTAAAGTAAAGAAAATATATCCATCAATGTACACATTGTAACATATATAAGTAAATCCAAAGACCAATGTTTTTATATTTCATCTCTCCAAAAAACATGGTGTCATAGTAGAAAATGGGGCTCACACCCTCAAAAGACATATATGGCCAACAGATATAATGACCATGGCATCTACGCATGTGGTGCCAGATGTGTATCATGATAGCACACTATGGAATTTTCAAGACGTCGGAAGATTCTCACCCACACACAAGGCACACCCACCACCTGTTGTTTCATAGCCTCTGGAAGATCCACCACCTGAACCATAGGAATCCTGCGCGTCAAATGAGACAGGTTCCCTTGCACATTTTGTAGCACTCTCTCCACATCTCCTCTTTCCTACTCATCTCCTCATCTCCTTCGTCGATGTCGTGGGAATCCATCTGGTTGTCGCGGACCCACATCTGCATAACAAATCATTTTTGTTACATACTTGATACCATACAAATATATATATTTTTTTTTATTCTTTTTGGAAAAACACAAAAAAAAATGAAATATATATAAACAATTCATACCTATATCACCGTAGGCGGAGCCTGGTGGAAAAGGAATATTCATATATCCTCTGTAGTCGATCCCATCATAAGGGTAATCATCTATGGCTATCACCTATTGACGCCACCATATGAAGAACTCATCGTTGTAGGGGGTTGTCACCCTACCGCCTCCTAACCACCTCATCACCTCGGTCCACCATGACATGGATGGATCACGCAGTCCACGTGGAATGATCCCTACTCTAGGGATCAAGCCTGGAACCCTCTCAAAGAAAAACATACAGAAGATAAATGCATAACCAAAGTTTATCTTCCTCCCTTGTTTGCAATATGTCAACTAGCTCTTCATGTTATCCAGTGGTGACATGCACCAATCATAAAATGTGGGTCGTAAACACTCCACTGTGTAAAACATGAGTGGCCTTGATGCCTGGTGCAATGAGGCTGACCCTGAAATCCATGTAAGGACAAGAACAACAATATTCAAAATCAGGTTCTCGATCACCTTGATGTGGAGTTGGCTCCCTACTTTTTCTGTGCCTGCAACACAATGGGTGGCAATGTAATCTTCTATTTTCATACCACCCCCAGCCCTCGGGCTTTGGGATTCACCACCTCGCCCGGACGTGACAATTCTTTGATGAAATAGATGTCCTCTACTTCAATTCTCAATGGTTTCCAATAAATATTTAAGGCCTCTATATCTAGATCCCAAAAGTTTACTAGCATTTGGAGCAATCTCACTTAAGCCCTCACTCCTTTAAGAGCCCAAAACTTGTAAAGCCCACATATTTTTAGCGCTAATTGGGCCCCTGCATATCTTTCCATTGATGCATCTACTTCCTCATGCTCTCTCTCTCTCTCCATTAGAGTACCATCTTGCAAAAGGAAAACCATTTTTTGAGTCAAACTCTTTAAAAAATGTGTTTGTGGACTTGTATGTGGTCTGCAATGTTAACAGTCACATGTAGGGCCACATATACATGGGAAGTATTTTATTTTCCCACGTACATGTCTCCATATATGCAGCCCGATGAACTATAACTCGCGTACACCCTATTTCATAAGTTGCGCCCTCTAAAACTCAAAAAATGAGGACTAAATTGAAATTTTATACCACTAGAAATGAAGAGGAGGGAAAGAGAACTTGCTTGGTCCAGAAGGTTGTCAATTCTATTTCTCATAGCTCCCACAATTGGCACTTGAAGATCATGGGAAAATTGGTCCAAAATGCACTATTTGGGTAAAAAGCTCAAATGGTATGGTAAAATTGGTTATTTTTACTATTAGTATAAAAATTTTATCCACTTTACATAGTTTTTGCTAATTTTTTTACCTAGTGGACTAATAGTGCAGTGGAAGGAGTTGGTTTTGGTGGTTTTGTTCAGGGATTTTTGTAGTTTCTAGCATCATATTGCTCGTTTGTGGCTTTGAAAGGTATTTTCTTTTACCAACATATAGGATAGGTCATCAATCCATTTTGCATTCTTGCATTATCCTATGACTGTGATCCATATCCCTTAGGTACAAACCCATTTATTAATGGAACATAACCTTCTTTCTGTTACTATAAGTGTCATTATTGAGTGGTAGAGACTTACCAAACATGGGTGCCATAGTTAGAACTTTTGTGCCATTTGGTGCCCATGCAAAGATTATTCCATAGGAACGTGAGTCCCTTGTAGTTCCAATATGACTTTGCATTCGAACCTCATATTCTTACGCATAAGCATTCTGACCTATACCTATGGGACTTCCACCAAGTCTTAGTTAATCTCTTTTATGACTCTATAACAAAGAGAAAATATTTCCGAGTGAACTTGTCTCTTTCACACTCATTAAATGGATTTGAAAGGACGTCTATTTGGTGTAAGTTTAACCCTTTTTCAGACCAAGTAGACTAATTTCGAAAAAGGAATACTCTAGTCACTAGTGGCTAGAAGAGTTCTCCTGGGTATTGTTTTATACTTTTTCAGGCCTAGGGGACTAAATTTACGAAAAAGGACATTCTTTGGAGTTAAGCTGTAATTGCATTCCATTATCCTGCTTGCAGTATTGAGCCTATTTCTGGTTCCCTCTTTCTTGTTATAAGCCTATTACCTCAATAATTTGCATCACTAGCCAAGTAGAGCCTTTTTTATATTCTTTGTAGCTTGACACCTTGTACCCTAAGAGGAAACATTCCCCCGAGTGTCAATGCCCCACATGCACTTCATTGCATTGAGCATAGGTATGTTCCATTGTTTGGAGCTAGTTTCTTACTCGTGTCATCCATTTCCTCTGTTGTATCATAGCATTCATTTGACTATGAAAACAAAAGACGGGTAGGAAAAGAATATTATCTCATATTGGCAGCAATCGTGTCACCTTTGAACATCGCACAAACTTTTGAATTCATTGTCATCCAAAGTTTGGGTTTAGTATGACCTTAGGAAGCTGAGCCCATTACTTAGAGTTTACTCCTCCGACTGGTTATTCTTCCATTCCCTATGGAGATTTCGTCGATGCCTCTTACATCACGAAGATTTATCATCACAGACTATGCTTCCTCATTTATCCATATGTCTCATGCTCTTGTTCAAAGGAAGTCTATAAGCCAGTGTCATCCATTTCTCATAACTCTTGACTTTTCATGTCGGCCATACCCTTAGTGTATCTCAAAATCACATGAAGTTGTAGTACTACCTTGCACGCTTGTCCTACTTTCATTATGGGTATGTAACCTTGAACCCAACAGTCAACATATCCTCATTGGTCACTGAATGGGGGGTTTCCCTTGTGTTCGAGGAAAAGAAATCTATTCACATATTGGGATTCGTGTAGTGTCTTGGTTTCTATTAGCTTTATTGGTGGTTTCCTCGCCTTTGTCGATAGTTTTCCTTATTGGCTGTTATTCAGAGGGTTTATTTCATGCACTACTTGCATATCATGCATGCAAGAGACACATAGGGTTGTTGGTTCATGAAAATCCTCTTCGTCTGAGTTCCTCCAAATCATCAAGCTATTGTTGTGTACCTCATGCTAATTGATGAGAGATGCCTTAATTCTCTCCTTTCAACGGGTCTCCTTCCATCAAATTCAACTCGTCTATTCTGGAAATAAGGCCTAGAGTCCCATGAGTACCTAGAGGCTTGCAATCATCAATGGCGGGTTCTCCCACCATCGGCAGATGGGAATACATCAATGTCTCCTAATCGATGGATTCTTAAAGTGTTCGACCTCAACACCTTTATTCACACGTCTAAGAATGTACTTGGTACCTTGATACCTACTTTCATTATTAGTAGGTTGTCTCACGTTTGCTAATGATATTCCTTAATGACCTATAATCAAACGAGGTCTCATTATGTTCAACTTCAACTCCTCTATTCACATGATGTAGACTTGCACCTTTGACGAATCATGTAGAAGACATTCAGTTTATAGTAGGAGCTTTCCTGAGTTGTTGCTACCATTCATTAGACCAATACCTATATGACTTCAATGATGATGGAAGATCATATTCTACTCCATTGTATACAGATATCTTTAGATTGATTTTGAGACTGGTTTTAACTAGGCCTTGTTCATAACTATGACATCCTATGGCATGTGTCTACTTTGTATTGCCTATTCATGGCCATGAACAATTGTTTGGTATATTTCCACATGGATCTGCAGTGTAATTCAAATTAACATCCATGTGTACAAAGTCATTATGAATTGTACTATTCTCATGAGAAACTAGCACTTCCATCTGAGTCTCCATCACTCCACTTCTATGAATTTTAATGTATTTCGGCTATCGTTGATACTCCTTTGACCTCACACATTAGGGGGCATCTGTTATACCAAGTTTTGCCTCACCCCATGCAACTTTCTCAGAAGGCCTTTTCATTATCCTATGCAAACTTGAAGTCCCTTGTTGTTCCTTCCAGAGCCAAAAAATAATATTTTTCCACATATACGTACCCTACCAGTTATACAACATGCATATATGTAGATTGCACCACTATAAACCACGTACATTAGGTTTGGTGCCCAAAATTAAAATATTGTGTTGAGTTTCCATGTCACGTCACAGGATCCCTGATCCTTGACCTTTCATATACTAGAAACGTTCTAACTCAGCACTTCAGTTCCATTTGAAGGCTATAAATTGGGCCATATCCAAACCGTGTAAGGGGAGAGAATTAAAATTTTGAGAGAAAAGATACTCTGGAGAAATTTCACTTCACATTGAGTCCACATCCCTTTATCCTTGAAATTCTGAACACATTGTTCAGTCCCCAATCTCTTCCCTCTTTGATGGATAACCTCATTGTCTCCTTTATATGAGCTTGCCTTTGGTGGAGGATTGAATTGGTGGAGGCCCAACTGGAAGGGATTTATTTTCTCGATTCAGATGTGTTCCAACACAATAGTTTGTCACTTATACACTTATGTTGATCATTTTTAATAGAAATACTATATTCTTGTCCAATTGATATCTTGCAAATATTTGAATTGTTATTCCATGGGCGTATTTGTGATGAATGTTAATGGATTATGCTATTTTATATGCTAACATTATATATTATCACCATATGATTTCATATCTTGGTTGTTGAGGACAAGTTGTCGGTATAAATCTTTGAGTTGGGTGCTCAATGGTTGTCTTCATCAAACGTCAGTATGAGGTCGGCTCTTGATCTTGTCCTGTTAGCATTTCTTTTATATAACATACTTGGGATTAGAGTTGATTTATGCGTGTCATTCTGTCTGTTATGGTTTACCCCATGACATAGAGTGATTTTCATCGTAACAGATGCAAGCCTTAGCCTATAAGATATTAAGAAAGTGCAGAAAATATCAAGTACCAAGAACGGTCATAGTTACAACAAAACAATGTGTCGAGGGTTTCCAGATGAACTGGGAAACGTTTTTGTTAAACCAATTTTTTATTGATTGTGAGGAAGCACAAAACAAGGGGACTGAGTTCCACTACTCCTGGTTACTAATTCTAATCACACTACCAACTTGGAGAGAGCCAGATGAAAGTCATTTTTGGGAGTCAAGGAGAAGCCTTGTTTAGCCGCACATTATCAGAACCTTTGGTATACTAAACATAAGGCACACTATATGGATAGTGATGTCACATTCTATATTTATAAGGAAACTATCAGGGATAATATAGAGAGGACTCCATGCATACCACCACAGGTGGTCGAGGCATACAAGGTAGTGGCACACTTCAAGGCATGGCGCCACCACATGTACGTACAATAAAAGAAGGACCCATATCAGTAGTGGCTTCCAACTCAATATATATTTACATAAGAAGAGATGGGCTGCATTATGGTCAATTGGGAATATGAGTGGAATATTTCACCAGCAGAGACGGGGCCATCAGAGAAGAAAAACCCAAAAATACACGAGGTCAATGAGGATGAAGAAGAAGGAGATGAATAGGATAGAAGAAAGGGCCCAGAGGAAACAACTCAACAAACAACACCTCACAATGATAGGAAGAGAAAGAATCCAGAGACAAGGATACCCGAACAATAATGGCTAAAGCGCAAAGCCATTAAGGAAGTGGTTATCCAGGCTTTGACCGAGGATGATTTGGAGAAGATAGGAAACCAAGTAAGAGAATTCATTGATGGCACGTTTCAACGTGCAACACAACAACAATAAGACATGAACATACACATGTAGGAACATATGGCATAATTGCGACAACTATTAGAAGCAACAAACATCGTGTCAGGGTAACATATGAAGGAGGAACCAAAAACAAGCACTAACAATATTGGAGAGGAAGGGCCAAAAATATCCCAATCCTTAGCAGACGTAGGAGAATGAAGATTGATTAAGCTAGT
Organism: Picea mariana; assembly: GCA_032191745.1. Taxonomy (NCBI): domain Eukaryota; kingdom Viridiplantae; phylum Streptophyta; class Pinopsida; order Pinales; family Pinaceae; genus Picea; species Picea mariana. The sequence goes on along the minus strand of JASDQU010739495.1, from coordinate 26,316 downwards.
GACAGAGGCAGTTGAGTTCCCCACTGTAACGTCCCTAGCCACCCAACATGTCGGGCAACACCACAGAGGAACATCTTACTTCTCTGATACCAATTTGTTTTAACACCCCTGGCCACCCAGGTCAGGCCATGCTATCTCGTAGAAATAACAATTATCATTTGCCTATAAATATAACCATAGACAAACAACATATTCTACTAATACACAGACTGATGTGGAAATAACAGTAAAAGCATACATGCAGTAATCCAGACAAAACTATAGATGTAACAACATATATAAATACATAGCATGTGAATGAATAAGGGAAATGAATACTTATCTTTTAATTGAGATCCAACAACTACGTACAGACCTTCCATGAACCTCCCAACCTTAGACCACATTGTTCATCATGCTTAACAATGAGTCACCCCCGAGCTAGGACTAAGATCCACCCAGGGCAAGGGAATCATAGACTAGGCTGAGGTTACATGAGACTGCACAGTGCAACTGGAAGGATTCTCTCCAAGAGCCTTCTTACATCACCCACTACTCATGGACTCTCATTCCCCACATGCTTTTTCCACCCCGAAAATATGCACCTTCATTGTTCCACAGTACATCAGTTGCTCCACTTCCCCTTTCAGGGTCTCGACAACATGTTGAATCGGGAATTCTCATAGCTCTGTAGCTAGTGTTGGACTCTCTCTAGGAGAAAATCACTTCCCAGTAAACTCTCTCACCTGGAGAGAGTTTCTCATAAGCCTGGCAACCCGCCTCTTCAACCACGGGCCTGACAACCTGCTTCTTCAACCAACTTCAACTCAGTTTCAGCAAGGTGAGGAAAACAACAAAGGTTCAATATAGCTCAGGGAATGGAAGCAACCACAATTCGATAAGGAACAACATGGTTTGGGCAAGTACAAATATGTTGGGATTCATAGGAAAACACAGATCGACTTCCCCAGTTACTAGTTTCAGAGGTGCGTCCAAGATGCAGAGATCCACGACAGAGGCCCAAAAAGTTAGGCGAAGGATGGGAGAATGGGGAGCGAACACCCCCAACGAGATGACTCTCCAGATTTAACTGCATGTGCCTAGGTCGACACCTGTCTTCCTGGAGCTGCATGCACTCCATTTAGCATCAGTTCCCTTTCCCAAGAACTTAGGATAACTTGGTTTATTTTTCCCCACTTTAATATTTTCATTTTTCAGGAATATATTATAATATTCCCTTGGGTTAATCCCTATAGCTTATCCCCTCTTTCCTATCCTCTCAGTCCCATCCCTTTCCCTACCTGGTGAAGCTTCGTCCCCCATTACTCTTTTTTCGTGGTCAGTCTACACGCAGCGATGAATAATTTTTATTAATGATATGCATAATTACATATACAAAAATCAGGCTTATTGGCCTTAGCATCCAGGATCTTCGGCCTATAACACATAATCCTACCAGCTTATCAACACTCGACTCACCATCCTACAAACATCAGTACATTTCATAGGGGCTCGGCCTGGAGTATTACACCCACAACAGAAATGAAAGAATATGTCAGGGCACTAGGTCACATTGACTTAGTGCTATCACAATTTCCAATGGATGTATTGAAGGAATTACATATGAGCGCAATGCATGAGATGAACATGCATGAAGAGAATACATCCAACGAATTAGTGAAGGTTATAGTAGAAAATGTCACATTAGAGGTAGAGTACAACAAAGTTAAATAAGAGCGTGATGAGGCCGCACATAAGGTAGAAATAATGCAACATGCATTCGAGAAGGTATATCAAGAACTCCCAGAGGCGCAGATAGAGAAGGATGCCTCGGTGGAATATCAAGTCACGAAGATAAGTGAATCCATTCAAGGATTTCGCGCATGAATAGTTGATCTAGAAGCACGCATGACACCAAGCACTCCACCTGAAGAGAGGGCGACGAGGGAGCAAACCATGACAACAGTGGTGGAAAGTATAAATACTCTAGTAGTAGAGTGTGCTCAACTATATACATATACTATGGGATTTTGGGCACAACTCAGTGAGGATAAGGAGAAACAAGAAGATCCAAGCGGTGTAGAAATTCAAATATGTGATAGGAACCTTACCGCTAGTTGTGGTGGTAACTGTGATGAATGAGAATAGAAAGTTGTATTCGGAAATGAATCAACTAAGGGCGGAGTAGTAGGCTCGCACACAATAGATATAAGTACTATAGGAGGAATCATACAGATTGACAACGACCTTAAAAAAAACTCAATAAATCATCAAACAAGAAGTTGATGAAGGTATCGAGAAGATGCAGGATCACATCACTGCAAAATAAATTGACCAAATTTTGCAAAAGGAAATAGATGTCAAGGAAAACGTTGTGACAACAAGAGATACCTTTCAAAAATTCATGGTGCACTGGAAGAAGGCCTGAGTGGCTCGGGATGAGCCACAGGTGAGTGTTGGGGGCCTATTGGATAGGAATTTTGGTTAAGTTTTGAGATATGCGCCAGAAGAAGTCAAAGAAAAAAGGGCAGTTAGAAGATGGACTAGAGTGCACAAAGAGAGTGGAGTTTACGGAGTCAAAGTGTATGACAAAAGGATGCACGATGGAGTAGGGCGCAAAAGGTGGAAAATGTTTATAGACCGTTGGGTTTTTGGGGACATTTGTATCCACTTTGTAACGGGCTTAGCCCTATTTTTATGTATAAATATGTAAAGTTTTTTTGGGTAGAGAGGTTATGAAGGTTAGGAGACCGAGGTTCAGAAGTTTATGGGTGTTCGACATATGAGAATTTCTTAATGCTTGTTGGGTAATTTGAGTCGAGCGAAGGAAGATATTTGAGGTATGACTTAGGAGTGAAGCTCACACTACAACAAAATGACTAGGTAGGTTTGGGTAATGTTATTGTTGCATACTTTGTATCGCAGTGCGCAGCTGTAAGGGAATTATCAATGACTAATAAATGAATCCAATCATTGTGGACGCGGCCCAAGTTGGGTGAACCACGTTAAACCTATGTTTTTTGATGTGTTGTATTTACATTTTATGATGCTTAATGTTATGGTGCAATGATGATATATGCTAATTGTATTATTCATATATGATGTTATAATGTCACACACTGAAGTAGCTAGTAATTGAATGAATGTTAAGTGGGAGAATGTCACACATAGAATATGTTGAATGTTAAGTAACTATTAAGTAATGATAACTGTGCACATGGTTAAATTGTAGTAAGAACATGAAGGATGGCTAACTTCCCCTCATGAATGCAGAACCATGGTTCCTACAACCCCTCTAGATGCCTCGAGTGAGACTTCACTTTCTCTGCAGGTGATGCTGAAAGGGCCGATGTCTAAGGGTTGTGTTGGTATATAGATGATTAACCCCGAGTCTACCCACTTTGCACCAACACTGATGATGAAATTATAAAATTATAGAAATAGAACAAAAACTAGAGGGATTTTTAAAATCCATGGATCAAAATTCCTATAAGAATATGGAAGCCAAAGAATAAAGGAATTTGAAACATACTGAGAAAAACATATATATCAAAATAGTAATAAGAGTAAAGAAAGCAAAGAAAGTGGAGCATTTATAAGGTGAAATATTTTGAATTCAATCATTAAATGGTAGAGAATATCTTACTTGGAGCATTCTTCTTATGGGATTGGTTAAGCTAGAAGAAAATATCCATGGTCAAATCATTGGCATGTTACTTTGGAAATTGAAATTACCCCCCTTTGTCACTGGAAAATAACAGTGGAGTGGCTACTTGGCATATCATTCTTCTTCTTTAGTGGTGACATAAACAAATGTTGGTCAAGTTGTCAAATATGGGAATTTTCTAGGGCGAGTCTTGAAATATCTATATGTGAGTTGCATACATAGCCATCTATAGGGGTGCAACCATAGCCATAGACCTCTATATTTCTATTTGGGTTGGGAAGATGAAAAAAATTAAGATTTGGATAGTGATGAATGATAATGATGACATGATGTAATGAATTTATATTGAATTACTTCAATGAAGAGTTCTATAACTATGGAGGGTGAGTTGATTTTTTTTTTCTTTAATTGACATCATGACATGGCACTTTCAAAGGCATGTGTTTCCTATCTAGACAACTTACAAGTTTGCATTATTGTAATATGTCTCATATTATGTCCAACACTTATGTTAGATGCATCATACGAGCAAGTACTGAAGGAAATGGTCATTTTCATCACTTGCAAATTCAATGTCTGAATGTGCGTGCTAGTTAATAGATGCCAATCAAACACCATATAGATCAACAATTGTTAGCACAAAGAAAAAAATTGTGAATTGCATTGCATAAAGGATAAAGTATCATTGAATAATCAACTTTGAAATACTTTATTAACAATGTCCATAATGAAGAAATAAGGATACTACACAATTAAAACAAAGGGCAATGGGAGTACAAAAGATTTACAATGATAAAGTCTCATGTTTTTCACCAAGCTTCATAATAGATATGCTCTAAAACAAAACATCATATTCCATATGAAAAAAACATTTTATTCCTCACTTAGTTATAGAATAATGGTATTGAGACATCACATTAACATATTTTGCATAGTACTCTATCTACAACCATAGTTGCATGTCCTACTTCCACAACCAAGTTTCTAGCTTCATGGCTTTCCTCAACCACATTTCATACTTCTACAAGTGAGTGTCCAACATCATGGGCTACATTCAGGAAATGTTTTCATCATCCCTACAAATTTTAATCATTGACGTGAGGATTGGCTCTGCTTCAAAGGATCTCTAGATTTCTCTATTTGCAAAGATGTTTGATATTTCTCTTTTGTTTCACTCATCCAAACAATGGAAAAATCTCAATCAAAGCATACACCAACCGACAGAGAGTAATCCAATTTGCTAAGGGAGTAACTTTATTATTTGGGAATGAGGGGATTCAATGAGGATACGTAACAATTTCGATGTTTTTTTAGTGTTTGCCTCATAGGAAAATGTAGGTTTTGGTGCATCTGCATTCACATATGAACATACTTTGAATGATGAGAAGGAAATTTTTTTTCTTCCTCTAGTGGTAGCTTCTGTGTAGACCTACCAAACTGAGTACAATCACATTGACAACATAACACATATGATTCCTGACACTGAAAGTAGTACTTTGATGATTTTATAAAGGAATCATGTCAAGAAAGTAGGACATATTGTGATTCTCGTTCCCAGTCCCCATTGAGAAATAAAAATAGGGGAGTATCATCTCCATACAAAAAAATCGGCTAAGGTCCCCTTATTTTAATCAATGGGGAAATGGATTCCTGAACTTTCTTTTAGGATGGATTCTAAATATCTCTAAGATCAAAGCATATGTCAACATTAAAACCTGGTGGCATCCTCAAACACAAATTTTTTCTCTGACTCAAATTAAGTGGAACGGGGGGATTTGTACTTGGGAAACAACTCTCCTTCATTGGATATTTCAAAGAAATTGTATTTGATAACAATTGAAAAAGGATCTCACCATGATCATAATAGTTTCCCATACCAACACTAATTCTAAAATTCCTCTAATCCAATAGTCTTCCATCTAGATCTGCTCCATACTAACATCCTACCTTAAAGGCTCTACCTTGATTTGATAGTGCCAACACTAATATACAATCACCCACTTTACCAATCAGATCTAAAGTTTATCTATGCACAAAGATGTACCCTTCTCGACTTGCACAACTAATTCCTAGCCTATGACGCTAATACACAATCACCCAATTAATCAATTGGGCCTAAAGTTTCTCTATGCACAAAGTTGCACCCTTGTTGACTTACAAAACCAATTCCTAGCCTTTGGTGCTAATACACAATCAACCACTTTACCAATCAAACCTAAAGTTTTTCTATTCATAAAGTTGTACCATTGTTGACTTACACCACTAATTCCTCAACTTTGAACAGTCTCCCATATCTTTTTCCTAAAATATTTAAAATAATTTGAACCCTTAGAATAAAACAATGGCAAACCCTTAGATTTGTGATCCCTAGAATAATTTAAAACCCTAGCTCCATATTGGTTTAACTCTAGCTCCATATTTCCCTAATGCATGACGTTAGTAGTGTCTTACCAAAACATCATTGAAGAACCATAAGAAATGTGTTGGAAGATTGGTTGTTGTCATTGATGTCAACCCTAGTCATGGGTTTTGGACCGCAAGATTGATGAAGGTATTTGTACATGAAGGAAAATGCACATGCAGATACAACACCCATGGATGGATAGTATATAGCATGATGTTTCCGGTGGTATGTGGCACGTCACATGGATCCTCATCGTTGAGGAGAAATGAATTTTTGAAGATGACAAAGTGAATTGAAGAAGGAAGTACATGTAGGCCTTGAAGATAATTAAAGAAAAGAATTACAAAATAAGAAAGTGTTGTTGGACACACCTACCACACTTAGAGGGGGGGGTGAATGAGTGTGGGGCTCTTTTTCCCAAAACTTTCCTCTTGCACAAAAACTCATCAATTAGCATTCAACATTTATTCATTACCCATTGTTGTCAT
>JASDQU010739495.1:3530-14457 GCA_032191745.1 Picea mariana | reverse complement strand
ATATTTTTAAAAATTTACATAACTTACACTCTCTTTTTTTTTTTTTAATTTTCCAACCATCTAGATTCCATTCTTGAAATTATATGTTAAAATAAATTTAAAAATAAAAAATAGTTAAAATACGTTAAAGTTTTTTTTCTGAACTTTAATTCATTTTAACTTTAACTTTTGAATGCAATGGAGTGAATCTCCTGCATAAGCACAACTCTTGAGTCTTATTCCAGACCTTGAAGCATCACATTTGAGAACAAATGGATTCATGAAGTTTAGGTAGCCAATAAATGAGTGTAAGTCATTAGGGAGTTCATCCTTCAGAAATAAGCTTATGTTGAATCGTCCCACCTAAAACCATCTTTCTTCAAGAAGGATTTTAGTAGAGTTACAATCGCTGCATAGTTTTTACAAATCTTCTGTAACAACATATAAGCCCTAGGAATCCATGTAATAACTTGATGGTTTTGGGACTGGACATTCAATGATGGCAACAATTTTAATCCTTATATTGATATAATGAAACCCAAAAAGCACTTTTTATTCCTTTCCAAAGTTGAATAATTATTTCTTTGCATAGAACTTATTATCTTTTAATAGTTTTAATACTATCTCTACATTTGTGAGTTGTAAACTACAATTTTACTAGATTAGATGAGAAAGAATCTCAAATGGGGTGAGAGTTCATGGGGCTCTGTGGCTAGGGTTTCGCTAGCCGCATCCCAGAAATCTCCAAGGAGATGGACGAGCAGGGTTTCAAGTTCGGCGGTGACACCAGAGGTCTCTGCGTGCAAACCAGAGACGGGATCTCATGAGTGTCTATCAGTGTATTTAGTTGTTGTTTGAACTCATGGCATATTCATCATGGAGCAGACTTGAACAAGCCTGTCGGCGTGCAATCTGAGTAGAAGCCAGGAGGGGAGTGGAGCACGGGCTCTACGGCTAGGGTTTTGTTAGCCGCATCCTAGAAAACTCCAGGGATGGGCAAGCGGGGTTTCAAGTCCAGTGGTGGCACCGAAGGACGCTTCCATATGCTGTGGCTGATGGGTTTTTTCCCTTTGGTCGGGTTTATTTGTTTTTTTTCAGTCTCTTTTGTCCTCTTCCTCCAAGCAATAAGAGGTTTGGGCCAGAGCTTTGAGGTCCTCACTGGGGGAATGTGGTGTTTTTGGAAAACACTTTGAGGTCCCTTGGGGGCATGTGGTGTTTGATTAACATTTTGAGGTCCTTTGGGGGCAAGCAACTACTGGTTTTTTCGAATCTCTTTTTGCAGCCCGCGCGCTGGTTTTTGTAAGGAATTTGGAATTCTGTGTAGCTAAGTTTTTTTGGATCAGTACATGAAAAAATGATCTTATGATGTAATGACTGTTTTGAGAACAGATTGTATTTTTATAAATATAATGTGAAATTTTATGTGGAAAAAAAAACTACAATTTTACTATAGAACAACATGTCATCAAATAACACAAGTACAAACTTCTACAAGTATGGATGAAATAAGTAATTAATCAATGCCTAGAAGGTAGCCAAGGTGTTTCATAATCTAAAGGCATGACATAAAATTCATGCATCCCTTCTCGAGTATATAAATCCAACTTGGTAATCTCCTCCTCTAGTAGTCTTATTTGGTAATAACTTGATTTTATAGAAAAGATTGGAGAAATATTTAACACCATGAAGCTCATATAATAGTTTATCCACAAATGGAATGGGAAACTTATATTTAATGGTAATTTTACTTAATGCTCAATAGTCAATAGGAACTATATTTTTTTCCTTATGAGTATGATTAATGTTGAATACGAACTCTTGCTTCAGGTTATTACACCAAAATCTAGTAATTAGTGAAAAAAACATTCAATTTATATTTTGTACTTGTGAGAATGCTTGTAAAATTGTATCCTAATTAGAGACTATATAGGGAATAGTGCTATGATATGATCTATAAATTGTTCTAGAAGGCGTCCTTGAGGTAAGTCTGTAAAATGGTATTATATTTCCCAAATATTTATCTAATTATTTGGGATCATTTATTTAATCATGCACCCCTTCCATTGAGTAATAATGTGAAACATAGGCTTGGGATCCCTTCTTAATTTTTATCTTTCCATATTCTTAGATAGCACTACTTGAGTAGGTGGGATCTTCATTCCATAAAAAATGTGTCTTTTTTCCATTTTCATAAACTCTTAAGAATTTATTTTGTAGGTTTAACCCCATTGTAACTATTGTGGCTAGTAAGTAGGCTCCTAAGATAATGTATACACCTCCAATTAACATAGTATACATTGATGACCTTAATTGGTAACCATTAATAGTCAATTCTACCTTATTGCATTTTTTGTCACATGAAGTACATGTCACATGTCACCTAGTATTGCAACTTGAAAGTCAAAGGTATGGTAGACAAACATATTTCACTATTTTGATATTCTTGTATCTATAAAATTATGTGAACTACCAATATCAACAAGTATTGTTACTTTTGTTTTTTTAATTTAACCAAAACAATTAAGAGTTTAGGGTTGAGAAATTCCTATCATTGTGACAAAAAAGAGTGTTGGGTGGTATTTTATTTTGATCATTACATTCATTCTTTAGGAATTTTAGATTCTTCACTTGAATTGACAATTTCTATATCAAATGTAGATATGTTGTCTACTTTTCCCTCATTGTTTCTATCATTGATATTTATTTCACATAGGTAGAATATTTTTTTCCTTGCATTTATGGCTTGGACTCCAAATAGGTGCATTACATTTAAAACCAGACAAGTTTTCATGTTTGTATTTCTTTGCATCTTATGGCGCGTTCCTTTTGTTTGAAGGAATATATTTTAATTTGATGTTTTAGATTGGGCCAAAGTGATCAATGATAGGACACAATTTTCTCTTCAACAAGTTTGGATTTTAGTGATTCTTGTTCCACGTTTTTTATGCCTAATATTTTCACTTTATTTCTTATATTTTGTTTCAAACTTGGTAAGGTGATTTATAGTAGGTAATTATTTGATAGATCCATCACACATGTGGCTAGTACTTGTAGTTCATGAAAGCACTCATCCACCATACCAAATTATTGTAATCAAGTGAGTTTAATAAAAATCTCATTCTCATCTATACCTTGAAATCTTGAAAAAACCGAATTGAATATATTCCAATCTCTTATTACTCTCAAGGTGCATGAGTTCCACCATAAGAACTAGTCATTAGATAAGCCTTCCAAGTGCATATATGCAAATCTGATTTTCTCCACATCGCCTTACATCAAATATATCTCAAAATAACATTCAATTTTATTCATCCATCATATACCTTTTCAATTATCTTCATCATCAAACTTCAACAAGTCACATTTTATTTTGTGCATGAAATTTCTAGAATAACCTGAATTAGTTGGGTGATGTGGCTTGTGAAACCATGTGTGGGTGCTTCGACTACTTGCTTCTCTTTTCCCATGCTCACAACACCTATTTCCTCCTTAATCATATCAATGATCATACCAAAGTGATCAATGATAGGACGCATGTTTCTCTTAAACAAGTTTCGCTTTTAGTCATGCTCGTTCCACATCTTTAATGCCTATAATTTTCACTTTATTTCTTATATTTTGTTTCAACCTTAGTAAGGTGATTGATTGTAACACCCCTTTTTCCCCAGTATGTAAATATATGTCTAAATGTTTCCATGAGTCATGGCTAGTATGTTTAAATGTTTGTACCATGATGAAGAGTCAAAATTATAAATGCATTTTGATGATAATGAAAATAAATTACTAATGGGTGGAGCACTTACAAAAAAAATGATTCCATGAGAGGGAAATGGTGAGGAAATTTCCTTACCAATTTAATATTTAAGAAAAACCTTATTGCCCATTTTCCCAGAATTTCAGTTAATGAAGGAAGTTGATAGTTGAACTACCAGCTTCCCACAATTATGGGAAATAATGGGGGATTTACCGAAACTGCCTTTCTTCAAAACCATGGGTATAAAAGTACCCATTTGGAGACTTCTGAACTAACCTCAAATTTGGGGGAAAACAGACCCAAGAAATGAGAGAGGTCAGAGGGTGGTATGAGACCCATGAAATTAAGAAGAGAATGGGGAGAAAAACGCCTCTAGTTCATAGCAAACAGAGAGTAGTCAATTTCTTTGTATTTTGGGTAAGAAATAGCGACTAAGAATCTCTAAATCAATTTGATAAGTGAGGCTCTGAATTTTTGGGTGTTAGCTATGCAAGTTAACTATTGTGACTGCTTGAGTCAAGAACAATCCACCTTGATTGGTGGAATTAGAGACATATCTTGCTAATTTTTTGTTGATGAAGGAGAGTATCCTTCATCTATTTACCTTTGTTATTGAGTAATAGTTTTTCCCTCATGGCACCATCTTCTGGCTAGGGGTGGCCAGCTGCGAGGATAGAAAAATATAGTTTTGCCTATGGTTAGGTGGAAAGAGGCTCACCCATCAGTAGTTGCCAATCTATCTTAAATTCTCAAATAAGTGTTTTAGTGTTTTGTATATTCCATGATGAGTTCCTTGGTGCTATGGAATTTATGTTTTGTTCATATGAAGAATTTGATAGTTTGTTCAAGTAGTGAAATTGTTGCTTCATGTGCTTGGCTGATTGTAAAATTTAAAGTAAGTCATGAAAAATATATTTTGTTATTTTCCCTCTAATTGTCTCTATTTTTAAAGTTTCCTGTAAGTGATTATTTGTAAATATGAGTAAGAACAGAGTGATGGTTGGGAATATGAAACCATTTGTATGAATAAATCTAATGTGTTAGTAGCAAGGAATAAGTTGTTAATGTCTTCACAAAGCATCTTAAAATAAGAATGCATGATTCCTATTAAATGAATGTTGCTCCCTATAATATTGAAGTTGTAGATCAGTTCTAGGAGGTGACTAGTCCCTAGTTAATGGTCAAGTCTTAAGACCTTCTTGGAAGGCTTAGTTGAATGTTAAATAACCTATGAAAGCATGGGTAAAATACCTTAACTTCCAGCCAACATCATAAACTTGAAAAGGGGGTCATAGAATGAAAGATGGACCATAATTTTGGTCTCATAATCCTAGGCTATTTAATTGAGAGGATAAGGTATTTTAACATGAGGAATGTATGAAATAAAATGAAATCAGGAATATGTGTTTTGTATTTAATTTATGTCTTATTAAGACATGGAAAGAATAGAATTCTTACCCACATTTACTCAGTAATACCATGTCCAAAGGTAAAGACTTGAAATGGTGTTTTTTTCATAAATAGTAGTAAAGACTTGCATGATTTTAGGTGGGTAGTAAGCCTTGGTAAAAGAAAAAATTATACTGTGGGAAGTTTTATTTCCAAGAGATTTAATTTTCTAGAAATAAACTCAAATAAATAAATGTGTTTATATATTTTAATATGGTTTCTAAGTGAAATTTACATGGTGAAGGGAGACTGGTAAATCTTGGTGATCCATGATCTTTTCATCGTGACTTTTAAGAATTGTATTAAATGAGCATAAATTAAAGTGCACCATTAAAGAAGGGAAAAATTAGAAATGAAGAGACATAAGCATCATATATGAACAAAAAAACTTGATAACAGAGTTCGTCCCTGGTGGATTACGTCTTTGGGTCCTGCTCTCAAATGGGTAGGCTCTTTTATTAACTCAGCAAAAGAATTTGGCAAATACATGAATATACTTCATTCTGAAATCAAGCTGCAGAAATAATACTCAGATCAAAAAACAAACATCACCATTGGATTCATGGCGTCGAATTACCCAAAAATGACTATCTCCACGCTCTGATCCGACTCTGGCACTCCTAGGCCCAAGATAAATTTTATCTCAGTTTTCGTGCCCACTGCAACCTGCACTAATGACAGTACTCATCTCGAAATATGTGCCCACATATGTACGGCCGTGCCTCCTCCTCCGATGGCTGGTGAAACTTGGCTTTAATAGAAATTTGGCTGACAGATATTTCAATGTGACCGTTTAGGTGGATTGGCATTGGTGTTAAAGTTAGGGCGCTAGTTATGGGGAGGTCCCAAGGTCAAACCTCACGGGCTCCCATTTTAGTGTTGTCGTTATAACTCTTGCTAGAATTGGTTATCAGATTCTAGATATGGTGGTTGTCACCAGATATTGCGGACCTCCGCCAGATTTGGCGGGGTCCCGCCAATATTTTTTTTTGAATTTTTGGATACAGGTCGTCCTTGGTCGTTTCGTGGATGCCACATGCCGCATGCTGATTGGGCCACGTGAAATTTTCTTATTGGTCCACCTAGATGTTTATTTCACACCCAGTCAACTATATGGGACATGTGGCGCTCCCTGGATGGTGCCATGTGGCGTCTCCTAGGGGTGCCACGTGGCACTTTCCTATTGGCTCACGTGGACCTCTGAAAAGTCCAATGGCAGGTGACACGTGGCATCTTGTGGTGTTTCCACATGGAATGATGACGTTAGCAACCCATATGATGACTTCACCCTGTCATGTCAGTGGTTGACATCATACTGATGTCAACAGTATGGACGATGATGTGTCCCATGCTGACTCACCTTGTTTGACCACAACTTTGACCACAAATATATTTCAAACCGTAACTCTATTTGACGAGTCATTTGCGCCATTAGTAATATTGCGACGTGATCTTTGCAATCATGCCTTTTTTTACTGAGTTTTGGGAACTTTGAATTTTTTCCCTTTCTCTATCTGCTGAAGCTATTCTGAGCATTCTGAGTTGCCTCTATGAGTTCTGAGTTATTATTAAACTTATTTGGATCCTTTTTGGATCACACATTCCCACTGAGATCTTTTTGGACCACCAAAATCTTTCATCATTCAACTGGTAAGTGAGGGAAGAGTTCCCTCACTTTGTCTTTCTTGATCCACTTTGCCTTGCTTGGATGGGTGCCTTTTAAGCCTACTCGAAGATAATCAACATCGCCCCTGCGTGAAGTCCTCATCCTCCTATCCAAGATAATATATTCTTGTAGCTCATCCAATTACTCAGGTGAAAACTCATCAAACGATGGTATTGAAATTTCCTCATCTTGATCCATGATCATGGGAGGCTCAAAACGTTTCAAGTTCTCAACATTCACAACTGAGTAAATCTTCATATAAGGTTGAATATCCAGACGAAAATCATTGGTACCACTTTTTTCCAAGATAGTGAAGGGTCCATAATGAATGGGATTGAGTTTCTTTCCTTCACCCTTCAATCTCTTCTTGGTGATGTGAAGCCATACATGGTCCCCAACCTGAAACTGATGATCAACCCTTTTCTTGTCGTGCCGAGATTTATATTGTGCTTGACTTTTCTCCAATTGTTCCATAACTTCCTAGTGTATTTGTTGAATCCTCTGGATGAACTTGCAGGCTCTGTCCTTTGTTCGATATTCATTTACATTGGCATCTCTCATGTACATCAGGTCCAAAGGAACATTTGGTAGGTACCCAAAACATGTCTCAAAAGGTGAACTCTGAGTGGAGGAATGTAAAGCTCAGTTATACGCATGTTGTACATAGGGTATCTGTTCATCCCATTCCTTGGGACGCTTGCTGCAGTAGCCTGAAGCAAAAGTACCACTGCTCAGTTTACCACCTATGTTTGTCCATCGGTCTGTGGATGGAAAGAAGTGCTCCTCTTCAATTTTGTGTCCATCATTCTCCACAAGCTAGTCCAAAAGTCTCTAAGGAATCGAGTATCTCAATCTGAGATGATATACATGGGTAATCCAAAGTGAACCCAAACATGTTGAAAGAAGAGATTAGCAGTCTGCTCAGAAGTGATCTATTTTTTACAAGGCATCAAGATACACATCTTGTTGAACCTATCCACTACAACATACAAATAATCATGACCCCCTTTGGTCATGGGTAAACCCCCAAAAAAATCCATGGATATACTTTCCCATGGATGGGATGGAACATGAAGTGGTGAGTATAGCCCCAGTTTTCTATTATTGGGCTTACAAGTAGAACACATCACACACCCCTTTGCATATTTAGCTACAATTTCTTTCATTTGAGGCTAGTAACAAAACCTATGTAAATGAGCCATAGTTTTTCCTACCCCAAAATGCCCAGACACAAGAGAAGTATGAGCTTCTCGTAGTACATGGACTCGTTCACTAGTAGGAATACATAGCTTTCGAAGATGCTAAAGTAACTTTCCTTGCAGACAATATTTCTCTACCTGTGCACCAAGGGTTATCTTCGTATATACTTCTTTAAAATATTCATTGATGGCATATTGTACTATATAGCTATCATGAGATAAAGAAGCATTCTTCAAAATAATAGAAGCAACAATAGGAGGTCTAGAAAGCATATCATTTACCTTGTTACTTGTACCCTTTTTATACTTGATTACCAAGTGAAACTATTGTAGAAAACCCATCCACCTGTAGTGTTGAGATTGTTGCAATTTGGTTTGTGCTTGAAGATACTGTAAGGGTTGGTGATCTGTATATATAATGGTTTCCTTCCCTAACAAGTAGTTCTTCCATTTATTTGCACTCTGTACTAATGCATACAACTCTTTATCATATGTAGGATAGTTAACAATAGCTTGGTTAAAAGTTTCAGAGTGGTAACAGAGAGGCTTACGATATTTCATTAGTACTACACCCATGGTGTATCCAATGGCATCTGTCTCGATCTCAAAAGGTTGTTGAAGATTCAAAAGTGCTAATACTGGTGTGGTACTGATCTTTCCCTTCAAAGTGTCGAAAGATTTTTGTTGCTTTCCTTCCCACTAAAAAGTGTTCTTCACACTGGTTAAGGCATGTAGAGGAGATGCTATGAAGGAGAAGTTGGGAATGAATCTCTTCCAATATTATACTGCACCTAAGAAGCTTCGAACTTCGGTTACACTTTTTGGCTCAGGCCAATTTACAATTACATCAATTTTGGAAGGGTCAATTTTCAGTTGTCCTCCTCCTACAATATGACCTAAGTATACAAGGGAAGTCTTGCCAAATTCACATTTGGACAATTTTATATACATATTTTCCCTTTGCAAAGTATCCAATACTTTATTTACATGCCTCACATGCTCATCCCATGTCCCGCTAAAAACAAGAATTTCATCTAAATATACAATCACAAAGTCATCTATGAAAGGCCTGAATACATCATTCATCACATGCATGAAAGTTGTCAGAGCATTACAAGCCCAAACGACATAACCAACCACTCAAACAATCCCTGTTTGGTTTTAAAGGCAATTTTTCATGCATTTTGTTCTGCGAATCTGATTTGATGATATCCATTGCATAAATCCAACTTAGTGAAATAGACAACATTCTTCAATTGATCAAGTAAATCATCTATGTGAGGAAGAGGGTATCGATTTTTCACTGTGATTTTATTTAAGGCCCGGTAATCGACACACATTCGCCATGTGCCATATTTCTTTGGCACCATCACAATCGTAGAACCACAAGGAGATGAACTGGGCATGATGACCCCTTGATCCAATCAACCCTATACATGTTTCTTGATCTATGTCATCTCCACAACTGACATTGTGTACATGCCCACATTAGGCAGAGGAGAATCCTATTGAAGATGTATCTAATGTTGGATTTTCTTATTAGGAGGTAATCCATTTGGTTCCTGAAAAATATCATCATACTTAGAAACAATATCAGTTAATTCCTTTTTATGAGATGGATCACACCCTTGGAAAGCGTCAGATGTTCCGACGTCTTTCTCTCTGACGACCATGACTACATATCTCTTATTAATGTTTATGAGTCTTTTCATTTGTCTTGCACTAACAAGTGTTGTATTTACTCTCATGTTGTGAGATCTAACAATATATTCCACTCCTCCCTTAGTAAAGTGGTATTTGTTCTCATGTTGAAAGAAGACTACTTTTCTATCATAAAGATAAGAACTCCCCAACACTATGCCACATATATAAAGTGGTACAATTGTTGGATCATGTTTTCATTGATGCCAATGGTTTGATTGATTGATGTCATTGATTGATGTCAAGTGATTGATTGATGCCAAAGGATTGATTTATTGATGATTGATGTAATGTAATATGTATTTTTCTTGATGAGAATGCATAGATGAAGATGGATCAATGAGTTGTCTTTGATATGATGAAGATGTATCAATGAGTTGTCATCGATACATGATGAAGATGGATCGATGTGGTTTCATTGGTATATGATGCATTGTTGGAAAAATGTATAGATGACTCATTATTGTCTTATCAGGATTGATAAGGTGCACAAATGGATGAACTCCAAAGTGGTCCCCTTATAGTGAAAGCCCTCATGGGAAGACGCTTTGTAGATTGATTTATCCTATAAGAATGGTTGGAGGACCCATGCTCTCATTATTGTCTTATAATGATTGATAAGGTGCACAAATGGATGAAATCCAAAGTGGTCCCCTTATGGTGAAATACCTCACGGGAAGACGCTTTGCAGATTGATTTATCCTAGAAGAATGGTTGGAGGACCCATGCTTGTATGTGGAATAATGAGATGAAGATCAAAGAAATTGTTGGTGAAACTATCCTATATGGATAGTTATTTTCATGCCATTTTCGGTGGTATGTGGAATTTCACATAACTCCTCATGGTTTGAGAGTTATGGCCTTACGAAGATGAAGGACCCCCACATGAAGGCTTGAAGCCCCCAAGGTCAAAGAAGTCAAAGTGACCTAAAAGAAGAAATCATTATTTAAATGATAAAGTAAAATGACAAAGCTAAGGTGGATTATTTAAATAATAAAGAGAAGTGACAAAATCAAGAAATGATAAAGTAAGCTGACAAAATCAAGAAGAAATATTTAAATGATAAAGTATTGGAGAACTTTCTATTTATGGAAAGTGGTTAACCCTAAAATAATGAAAATAGGTTAAGTAACCTAGAAATGGGTTAATATTATTTAAATGATAAAGTAAAGTGACAA
>JASDQU010739494.1:209424-249636 GCA_032191745.1 Picea mariana | reverse complement strand
ACACTTTGAAGAATGTTGCAGATTCATTAACAAAATCTGTGAGCACTGAGAAGTTCTCTTGGTGTAGAGGATCCATGGGCATTGTTGCCCTGGATTGTTGACTATGTAACCCTGTAACCCCCTGTATGCAAAGAAAACAACAAGTGGGAGAATGTTGGGTATGTGTTATATTCTTGGAAAAACAATTTTGCCTCGGGAAACATGTCACATATTTAGGTGGTTTTTTGGCACATGGTTTTTGCCGATGGTTTTCTATTTCCGGTTAAGGAATTAGGGTTGTGGACTAATCCAGGTCATTGGGTTAGGGTTTTGGATGCCTCTAGCTCCTATATGTATATTGTATTGTAAACAATGTATCACACATGAATGAATATAAAATATGTTGGTTTTCCCAGTTTGGGTTTCCAGGGGAAAATTCTCTGTGTAATGTTTGTATTTGTCATTGTATCTTTTCTATTCTTTTACTGAATATTTTTTTGCAGTAGATGTTGTACATGGTTAAAATCTACAAAATCGACCATACATAAGTGCCCAAAACTATCTTGAACAGTGCATCCTAGTTAGTGAAATTAATGGCTAAAAATGGAGGAAAGTTAGAGGGTAGTTAGTGAGATATTAGCACCTAGGGTTAATGATTTTCTGCAGTCTAATGGATATACAAAACTAGTACAACAATGAGAATTTATGGAATAAAAGGGATTTCATAAGGGAAGAATTGTTGAAGGAAAATCTCCCTGCGGACAGGTAGATCTCCTCAAAGAGCTAGACTCTTAACTCTAAGACAGAAAGTGCTTATCATGGTCACTGACTTCCTTTTAGATCTAGGTGGACTAGTGTGTGAGAAGGAAGGAGAAGGATATTAGATCAGATAACCTCAAAGAACCAAATGAGAAGAGTTACAGACTTCATATGTCCTTCACTAGAATTCCCGCTCAGTTGGATAGGAGAGAAGAAAGCAAGGGATTGATTTCAAGCTCTCAAAACCAAAAACTCAAAAAGAATGAAGAAGGGAATAAAAGATGAACAATAAGGTGTTTACTTCTCAGGATGAAGCATGTCAAAGGTCAAAGGAAGAATCATTGAATCACAAAGCATCTCATCAAGTGAAAAAACAGGGTTTGGACCTCCAAAAAATGCAATTTTTGAAGAGATTTTGGGAAAAAAGGGTTGGCGCTCTGGTATAAGGGCCACCAGAGCGTTATAAAGCTATGTCTAGCACTTCTAGGGAGTGTTGGCGCCCTGCTAACATGGGCAGGGGGGCGCCATGCTCAAAAAACTCATAAAAATGTCCAAAAACCCAAAATTTTGATCAAATTTTGACAGTCAAGCTCAGTGTGATGGGGTAAAGAGTCAATCAGAAAATGGAATCAGATATGAAGGGGTGATCAAGGCTTAATAACACAAAGGGAAAGACAAGGCCTATGAGGAAAAATCAAAACCAAAAGTTTCGATTCGATTCCCCAGTGGAGTCGCCAGTTTCTGTTGAAGGAAAATGTCCCTGCGGACAGGTAGATCTGCTCAAAGAGCTAGACTCTTAACTCTAAGATAGAAAGTGCTTATCATGGTCACTGACTTCCTTTTAGATATAGGTGTACTAGTGTGTGAGGATGAAGGAGAAAAGAAGTACCTTTTGCCGATGTTTGTCCCTACACGCTCCGAGTTGAGCTCCAATCTTTCGCTCCTCGATAATCCCTGTAGACAAGCAAAGTACGACCACTTCCTACTCTATCAAGATTAGTCCGAAATAGGTCTATCTACTAAAGAGACAAATTCATGTGAGATTGAACATGAATTAGAAAGAAAGAGGCCAAGCAAATTATATTAATGAGGACAAAACATTGCTTACAACCATAGATGAATTGCAACAGATTCATCAAGTCCTCCTTGTCTACCCCTTGCTCAAAAGATCCACGATATGAATGATGATAGCTTCGTTGATTGCTCCCTATGAGATCATAGGGCTCTTGCCTCCAAAATATCTCTGCTTCAGCACCACTTATGATATCATAAGTTTGGTGTGATTCTCCTTTTTCCTGTCCCCTTTCACCATGAGAAAGCTTGCTTATATAGCCTTGGAGAGGCTTAACAACTTGAGATATCCTTTGGGAAGGTGAGTATTTTCCTCCTTCAGTTGAGGATATTCCCTAAGATCATGGCTAGACTAGGGATTCGAATCCAATTTCCTTCCAAGAATGAAAGGATCCTTCCCCCATTCATCTCAACAACTTAACTACTGCCCAGAATAGGTAGCACTCCCTCAAAAGGGCCATCAGAGCGTTGTAGCGCTCCCTAGTAGTGTTTAGGGAGGCGCCAATGCTCCTAAAGACACCAGCACTCCCTCAAAAGGGCCAAAGGAGCTTTATAATGCTCCCAGACAGTGTAAGGGGGAGCGCCAGCGCTCCCAGAAGAGGTATAGGGGAGCGCTCTCCTCCAAAACTCAGTTTTTTAGGTGCTTTCAGATGGCAAAAGGTTCATGAGCCTGCTAACTCATTACTCCTCTTCCAAATCAAATGTTTGAGGTGTTTCAAGTGTCCTTCTCATGTCGTTATAGGCACGACATGGGCATCATGGCAGTATGCTTCCCTGACACTTGCAACACTTGTGAGCAAAATGCGACACTTGCGACACTTGTAATGACGACACTTGCGACACTATGGAAGTGAGTAATTTTGACGTGTAACAAGAATAACCCCCAAGGAATCAAGGTCACTATACAAAAGAGAAATCTTGTAAAGGTTGAAATTTCACGTTTTTCGAGGAAAAAGTTTTGTATCTCCAATGCAAGTTTAAAAGTGATTAGTGCCTTACTATTGGGTTTATGGGTTTAATGAAAAACATGGCTTGTCTAAGAACTTGGGGGTGTACACCCTTGTACTTACCAAGTGTAGCTAAGTCAATCTAGGAAAATTCCAAGAGGGTGTACACCCTTCTACTTCTCTTGGCACAACCTTGAAAAAAGTATTTGACCTTGAGAAGCAAAACTTGGATTAAAAATGTTTGATCCACAAAATCCCTAGGGGTGTAAGCCCTTTACTTCCTAGGGTTTGAGAAACAAACCAAGATGACCTTGGAGGGTGTACGCCCTTGTAGTTCTCCAAGACAACTTGTGAAAAATGACCTTCCTTAAGCAAGAGAAAAAACCATGGGGAGGGTGTATGCCCTTATACTCCTCCAAGGGTTCTAACTAACAATAATTATGGAAAAAAGCAAGACAAAAGACAATAAATGAAGATTTTCCCTTACCAATTCCACAAAAAGCTAGATCAAACCCTAATCTTCTAAGTTAAGTCCATCCACATGCATAAGAAAGAGCCTCCAAGCCTAGCGCATCACTTCTCCACCACCAATAACAAAGATAAACCATAACACTTGCACAAGAGATGAAAAAGGTGAAGAGGGCCGAAAATTTCAGACCAAGTCCTTCTCCATAAGGGAGAGTTATGTTTAAAATGAGATCTTATGATCTCTATTTATACAAAAATTAGCCATAGCTTGTTCATAAAATAAGGAGTAAAACACAAGATTAGGGGTCAACAACCCCAATATTTCCCCCTTAACACAATAATATTAAACAATTCACTTAAAATTTCATCTTTTGCACAAATTAAACCCTAATCTAGGATGATGTCACCTCTTTAGGGGATGTTTTGCCACTTGGAGGAGGTCGTTGGTGTTGGATAATCATGGAAGGGCCTCCCAAGGCCACGTGTCAATCATCTAGGTGATCTCATCATGGTGAAGACCCTCTTCTCCTCAAAACGTTCAAGTGCAAACGAGTGGCACCTCACCACCAAGCCCTAGCCCCCAATATCATGATGTCATGCTAAAAAATGGGACGTTTTTTACCTCCTAGGAAAATTGTTTGGAAAGCAATGGGTGGGCTAGGTCGTCCAAGTATTCATCAAGGTTGTCCGAGTCATATTTCTCTCATCTGGCATGCAGGCCCCTGGCATCCAACCTGTGGGTTTGTATCCCCATGGAAGCCCAAGCTAGGCTTGTTCTCCCAAAACTGTCCACCATCTAGGTCTTGCAAAGACAAATGAACATGCCCTCCAAGGATCTCAAGTGATAACATCATGATAAGTGGATACAATCAATAAATAATCCATCTAAGCATGTGCATCAAAGATTACTATATCAAACAATTAACAGCTCAAGGACACTATGTGACTTGTCAAGCTTAAGTATGGGAGAGTTGAAGAGGTGTCCTATTGGGTAGATCTTGTCCTAGGTCAAGGAGAGCCTCCAAGAGGTCCCTCTCTAAGCCATGTAAGGTGTATGAGGTGGATGGGGTCAAGACTCAATGGGCATAGGGCTCATGACATACTAGGGGTCGTAATGTCTCCTTCATGGGTGCCTTTGTAGAGGGTGTGTGGTACCTTCGTCCACAATGCACTTTTTCCAAGCCCATCATTTTCCTTTTATCTTTCTTTCTTTATATTTTATTTCATAATAACATAAGGAGAGATTGAAGGTTACTTCCCTGACATGGTGACTAGGTGGTGGCAATGTCACCCACAAACACCTAGTGGAGATGAGAAGGTTGGCTCGTCATCTCTCAACCATGCAACTGAGAGTCACTACCCTGGTTTGGTGACCAGATGATGACAATGTCATACCACTAGATATTCATGGACGTGATAGGTCGGCTCTTGATGAGACCTCTTATCCTTCAATCTACCTTTCAAGCATTTCTTTATTATATTATGGGTCCCCTTTTATTCAAAGATAAGTATTTTATTTCTTTCTTGGGTGATCCCTGGGTGAAGCATCTAGAAGGTTTTTATATATGGATTTTATCTTTTACCCAACACCAACCCCTCTGGGCCTTTAGCCCCTTCTTCCCATAGAATGAGAGACAACCCCTTCTTGGGTCAATACACCCTAAAATCCCAAGAGATAGGGAAATGGAGGGGAATAATGATGGAAAGTGGTAAGTATGGTTGGGAACGGTACAATGGTTCATTAAGGGATTTCTCGGCAGAAAACCCATTCCCAAAGGAGACCACTTACTAGGGCACAATGTCAACCACCAAGGTGAAGCAGGAAAAAAGGCATAATGTCCAAGCACATATCATGAAATCTAGAGCAATCTAAGATACAACATAATCAAATGGTTTAGGTATTGAAATGATGCTCACCATAATACTGACTTGTACCTCATGGAGCAAGGCCCATTGTCTTCCGGAAGCCAACTGGTGTGGTGGATGCCATCTGTAAACCTGTGACCATTTTTGGTAGTGAGTGGGTTTTCCATCTGTGCAAAGGGAACTGTTGGTCATGAAGTCTCTCAGCACTCCATATCTGCAACCTGAGGGCCTCGAGACATGATCTCCTTAGTTATCCACAAAATGGGGATAACAGTGCCCTTATCCGAGGGATTCAAGAAGCTGTGAAAGTGAGGAAAAATTTATACCCCATCTCGATAAAAGGTACTCAGGGGTTGGGTGTGTTACACAAGTGACCTGCTTCGCTGCTTTCACAAGGAAATTTGTAAACTATCCTCTTCTCTCTTCCAATCTATAGTCGAACTTGTTGCCACATGTACTACACCCGAAGTAGATGCCACTTTGTACCATTAGTTAGTTGGTAACCCCTTATACTTTACTCATACTCATCCTAATATTTCTTTTTTTCTTGGTCTTGTTGCCCAATATATGTTAACACCCCATGAAATCCATTAGAAAGTAGAAAAAATGATACTTCGGTATATCCAAGGTACAATTAAGTTTGGGATACATCACAGTTTATGGGGGAGTCCTCTATTGGTTGGTTTCATTGATTTTGATTGGGCCGATGATCTTGATGATCAAAAATCTACTACAGTTTATATTTCTAGTCTTGGTTCTAAACTGTCACTTTGGCTTATAAGAAACAACAAGCTCTTGCTCTTTCTTCAATAGAAGCATAGTACCAAGTAGTGGTTAATGCAAGTCAAAAATCCTTGTGCCTTTGATATATCCTTTCAAAGTTTGGATTCTAGTAGCAATATATGTCCACCCTATAGTGTGACAATCATAATGTCATCAATCTCACCAAAGATCCAATTCAACATTATCACAACAAACACATTGAGCTACACATGCACTTTATTAGACAAGTCATTCAAGATCATGGTCTCAAAGTGCTATTTTTCCCTACATATGATCAAGTTGTAGACATTTTCACAAACTCTATTACAGAAGAAATTTTTTCCAAACTTCGATCTATTTTAGGAGTTCAGGAAGTTGTCATTAAGGGTGGATGTTCTCTAATGCCTCCTTCATTCTCATATTGTGTCACCTTTGTAAATCCTTCAATCCTATACCAAGTTGTTCTTAAACGGGGGTGTTAGGATATTTAAACACTTAGAAGTTACTTAAGATCAACTTGGTCTAATGTTAGGATAGGTAAAAGTGTTTTTTCTTTAGTATGCACTTGTAGTTATGTAATTAGATGATCACGGTATGTTCTAGACATAAAGTGATTTGACAGTTCATATTATCCTCCATAATAACAACTATATTTATCTATGGCTTAACATCTGATTGCTCCATGATCTCTATTAAAAGAGAATGGAGGGTCATTTGTTGAAGATTGATTGTAAGAAACTCTTATGTACAACTTTTTCTTTTGCATTAATATATTGTCTTAAGTGGCTGCATTGGCTGGGGCCATGGACTGTCTCCCTCTTTAAGGGTTTTAACCATGTAAAAACATTGGTGTACTGATTTTTTATCTGGTTGTGTGAGAGGTTGCTTAAGGTGTTCATCCTGTGTGGGAATACCTTGTTTTGTCGAACAACACCTATGGATCAAAATGCCTTTTTAAATGGGAATGGATAGTTTAATTCCCCCCTCCCCCTTTTTCTCAAACTTGTCTAAAACATAACTTTGTTAAGAAGAAGATGTTGATTTCATAACTATTTAAAATAAAACCAAGTGGTATTCACAAATAGTAGGAAAATACTTATAGTTACAAGTGCAATCCCAGAGTTTAAAGGAAGGATCTCAAAGTTGTTTTATATTGGTGGTTGATTTTATCTCTTCTATAGGGAGATAATCTCTCAATGGCCTCCCTTGTCTGGTCTTTCATTGTAACTCCATCACTCTTCTTCCTCCACCCTTCTCTATTACCATTACTACTTTATTCTCCCTTAAACTTAGTCTACATAGCCTTTCCTTGCGTTTTCTTTACATGGGATTAACAGATTTAGGGCCTCTTCTTCTCTTGGTAGGAGGAGGCCCATCATTGACAAAGTACTCTCCTATATCCACAAACTCCTTGGTAAGGCCAATCCCACTATTATTATTATGAACAATACAAAAGTTCCCTACGATCCAAGGGCCTCTATATGAGATTCGTAGATGTGCACCATCTCAATCAATACCCAAAAAAATAGAGTGGTGGGCCAAAGAGGTGTTCATATAAACACAAGAGAACTAATACAAAAATAAATTAAATGAAGCATTACAGATTACTCAACTCCACTACAAGAGGTATACATAAATGTGTGTAAACAAATATATAAATAAGTGTCAAGAGAATAATGCAATCATGTTGGTGTTGTTCAAGTGGCCTTTATGAGTGACATTGGGAATGAGCTTGGGGTTATCTTTCAATATCCACAAAGGTGATCTTTCTTTATAAACAATCCAAATATAGTTGTTAGGTGTGAGTGTACTATTTTTTTTGTTGATCACTATGGTATAAAGACATTGTATTTAGGTTAATTCTACTTTGAATTGTAAATGAAGAGATTATCATGATTTATATTTATTGATTGATTTTGATTATCTGTTTTATTTAAGATTTATATATTATATTTTTATGAAAATAAGTTTTAATTTTTTGAAGAAAATTATTTTTAATCAAATATATATATTTAAATTATTCTTTCTATAAAATTATTTTTAATCAAAAATATAGATGCAAGTTACGGGAAAACTTTTGTTTCCATGGAGATACGCAAGCCATTTTTAAATAAATTATTTTTAATCAAAAATATAGATGCAAGTTACGGGAAAACTTTTGTTTCCATGGAGATACGCAGGCCATTTTAATAGAAGAATTTAATTTTTTTTATATATATTCGTATGTTTATTCATTTCCATACAATGCAGGAAATGGTGTGTAGTTCATATAAGACCGTTGATCACAATGGAAAAAACTCTTACAAACCATTTCCAATTAAAAATATTTAAAAGCTCCAGATATTTAAGGTTAATTTTAAAATGTATAGTGTTTTTAAAAATGTGTTTAAATGATTAATACAACTAATACTTAGGTTTATGGTTGTGAGAAATAATTATTATTTTTTCTACAGAGAATCAATTCCTATAAATTACATGGATTAAGTTCATAATAAGTTTGTTTGTAATGGCTTAGTATATATATGAGAATTACCTTTTATTCAAATTAAATAAAAAAACAACTGTTTTTTAAATTGAATAAGAAGACAACTGTTTTTTTATAAAAAAAAAAAACAAAAAAAAAAACCTAAAACTACTTTCAAATACCTAAAACTACCTTCAAAATCTGATTGTTTTTTCTGAAAATAAAGTTTTTTAATATTTACATTTGTTTTATATTTAATATATGCAGCCCCTTTCCAATTCGAAAGTAGCATGTATGCCCTTTAAGCAGTCTGGGGATGAGTATATTGCATGATGATATTTTGCTAACTTCTTAGCCTTTAAGTAGATGCCAGGTATGAAACGCATATTTTGCTAACTTCTTAGCTTTTAGGTAGATGCCAGGTATGAAACGTATGTGTTCTGTCAAAATTGCTGGGACTCGCAGCTGAGATTATCCTTTTTTGATACGCCATTCAGCTTGAGGAGGTAGATCATAAAAGAATGGAATTTTGGTAATAGGGTTAATTTTCCCATGATTTAACCATTGAATCAATATTTAATTAAGATTACTTTGCCAGTAAAATAAGTATGAAAAATTATTTGTAAAATAAATATTAAAAATTGATTTATACTTCTGTTATTTTGACAGTGAAATAAGTATGGAAAATTATTTGTAAAATAAGTATTAAAAATTGATTTATACTTCTAGAAAAAAAAAAATCTAAAAATGAATATTGATAAAATTAAAGTAGATCCATTTTAACTTTTAATTTATACGGATTAAATTCTTTTAATTGCAAACCTTTCTTCAAGTGTTTTCAATTTAAAAAAAAAAAAAAAACAATTTCAAGACTTGATCTTTCCACCCATGATAATCTAAATGGATTTTCGGTGGTTATATATATATATATATAATGATCTTATTGATCCTTTTTGTTTAAGAGCTATAAATGTCATACTGTGCATTATAAGCCTATGTAGCAGGTATTGTAACAAACTGTTCTCCACATTCTGAGCTATTCTGTGGAGATTTTTGTATATGTTTTGATCAGAGTACCTTAGTCTCTTGGATTAAAACCCTCACACTTTTTCTTCTTTTTTGAATGTGTTCTTCTAGCACCTATAAAATGTAATTTTGTCTCTCGTGATGAATAAAATTAAGTTTTTTTTCCAAGGAAAAATATATATATGATCAAATTAAATCCATTTTAATTTTGGATTTATTATTTATCAATAGGGATCAAATTCCTTTACTTGCAAACCTTTCTTAGAGTATTTCCAATTAAAAAAAAAATCAGTTTCAGGGTCTTCTCTCCACCATCTAGAGTTAAGATGGATTTCAGGTGGTTATATATATATATATATATATATATATATATATATATATATATATATATATTTTTAAGGTCACGACCAAGCCATACACCAAATTGGTGTATGAGACTCCCTTGTTTGTGGGACAAAGAACTCCTCAAGCCAGACATCAAATTGGTGTATGAGACCCCCTTGTTTGTGGGACAAGGGACCCCCTCAGCCCAACGATTTTACTGCTAAAGTCTACTGAGGTATACTTATCCTACCACATGTCAACTCTATGTCGAGCACGCAAGAAATTACACATTTCCCTCAGACTAAGTAACACACCATTGAAGCCCCCGAAGACACCTCAATTGACAAGTGTCTTGATATGAAGTGTGACAAGTGTCATGAAGTGTTATATTCCAAATCCCCTGAATTTACCCATATTTACCGAACAAAAAACTTTATTAATTTAAAAGCTAAGATAACCATTAAACATAAAAACCTTAATTAGATGAACTTTTACTTTCTCAAAAACAAACACATTATCAAAATGTAATTATCCTAACATGTTTTTCCTAATACAATGATATATAATGATATATGTTAAATGTTAAATTACATTCTAAAACATTTTAAATAATTCTCAATTTTATTGAGAACTCAAAAAACTTAACACATTATCAAAATGTAATTATCCTAACATGTTTTTCCCTAATACAATGATATATGTTAAATGTTAAGGTACATTGTAAAACATTTCAAATAATTCTCAATTGTTAAATGTTAAGGTAAATTCTAAAACATTTCGAATAATTCTCAATTTTGTTGAAAACTCAAAAAGCTTAATCACAAGATAATTGAAATTAGTAGTTGATTTCTTTCACATATCTGTGAAACTTGGACTTCCACACAGGAATTTAAGCTAAATCTATATTTGATATATGATTTTGTAGAGAGTACAGTGTTAAAACAACTTAAAACAATTTTTTACACGTGTGCTCACTCCTTTATTAGCAACTTTTTTCATTTGATTAATTTCGTAATTTTTATTTCTCATCTCTTCGAGTTGCTCAACTCGACTCGAGCCTCTAATAGACGTCAAGAGAGGAGTAAGGCTCATTTAGTTCAAATAACTTATTCTCATAGGATAAAATAAATTAATTAAAATGCATCATAATCAATATGAATGAATAACAAAAACTAAAAACAGTCTAAATTTAATTATTTAGATTTATTGAAATACTTCTTATTTTATTTTATTTCAATTTGTATTATTTTTTATTTTTTATAAAAACAAAATTAAACATATTATTATAATTATTTAGATTCATTGAAATACTTCTTATTTTATTGTTATTTTAATTTGTATTATTTTTTATTTTTTATAAAAATAAAATTAAACACATTATTGTAATTTTTATATATATCATTATTTACATAATAAAATAATAATNTATATATATATATATATATAACATGAACGCTTTATTTCCAAACTCATCACAACAATCATAAAATGATTAGACATAACCGCATTTTGGAAGTATAATATTTCATCACTATCATCATCACTACTTAGATGCATGTCTACATAAATGATTAGACATAACCACATTTTGGAAGTATAATATTTCACCACTATCATCATCACTACTTGGATGCATGTCTACATAGATGGGAAAGAGTAATCTTATCCCATTTCATTGTCATCATCTAAGGGATCATTATTAAGATGGTTTAACTTCCTACTCCTTAATATAATTTTTTTTCTTTAACTTCCTAGTCCTTAATATAATTTTTTTTCTTTTAACTTCCTACTTAATATAATTTTTTTTCCTTTAACTTCCTACTTTTTAATATAATTTTTTTCTCTTACTCCATGTATTTGTGCACCATTTTCTTAGTTATTGTCTTAATCTTCTTTTAATACATAAGTTTTTTTTTTTGAATTATATTTAATAAAAAATGATTATCCTACTTTACTAAAACCTATGTATAAGATTTATTCACATTAACTTAGAAGGATATAGGGTTATTTAATTAGTATATGTCTAGTTGAATTAATCCTGGGAAGTTTACTATCATGATTAATGATAGTTTTTTCATCACTATGGAGCAACAATCTATACCACATGACCTTAAAGAGAACCCTCCAACCCTGAGGTGAGAATACCACATAACCTTAAAGAGAACCCTCCAACCCTGAGGCGAGAATGAGATTGTTGGCACCTTGTCAACCTCAATCGATAATTAACTCATGAAGAGCTCTTATTAAGAATCAGTTCACAAAGAACAAATCACGTCATAAGTGGGATTTGAACCCTGGTTAGGAGGATAATAACTTCTCCTCTCTACTACTCGTGCTAGACTGAATTGACAATATAACCTGTGTATATCTTACAAATAACCATTATATCTTCATTCATATATGATTGGATGTTTATTACCCATGTGGGAAATATTTGTCACATAGAAATTTGCATTTATCTCATTGTCATAAGTTTTCTTCTTAACATCCAAATATTTGATGTAAAAATTTTGACCATAGTATGACATTTGATGACTCACCCAAATGATAGAGCTCTTATTAAGAATCAGTTCACAAAGAACAAATCACGTCATAAGTGGGATTTGAACCCTGGTTAGGAGGATAATAACTTCTCCTCTCTACTACTCGTGCTAGACTGAATTGACAATATAACCTGTGTATATCTTACAAATAACCATTATATCTTCATTCATATATGATTGGATGTTTATTACCCATGTGGGAAATATTTGTCACATAGAAATTTGCATTTATCTCATTGTCATAAGTTTTCTTCTTAACATCCAAATATTTGATGTAAAAATTTTGACCATAGTATGACATTTGATGACTCACCCAAATGATAGAGCTCTTATTAAGAATCAGTTCACAAAGAACAAATCACGTCATAAGTGGGATTTGAACCCTGGTTAGGAGGATAATAACTTCTCCTCTCTACTACTCGTGCTAGACTGAATTGACAATATAACCTGTGTATATCTTACAAATAACCATTATATCTTCATTCATATATGATTGGATGTTTATTACCCATGTGGGAAATATTTGTCACATAGAAATTTGCATTTATCTCATTGTCATAAGTTTTCTTCTTAACATCCAAATATTTGATGTAAAAACTTTGACCATAGTATGACATTTGATGACTCACCCAAATGATAGAGCTTACAAAGGAACAATCAACTCATTACTATATGTAGGAGTTCAATTGATAGAAAAAAATAAAGATACTTGGGAAAAAAAAATGATGGATGCTTTTCTTTTTGTCTTTTGCAGCAAATGTGAAATCAATTTCCTTTTGCTTAAGATTGGTATCGTTATTGAGGAATACTTGTTGAGTCATGATAAATGACCCTTTTGATATTAAACTATGGTTAACTACTTTGCATTGTTCTATCCATACCTTCATTTAAATGAGATTAGTTGCAATGTATGCATGCATCACATACCACTCTTTACTACTTTAGAGAGAAATCATTTCATTTAGATACCAACAAAATTTAATGAGTGATTATCCATCTTTGGATAATGATTTATATGAATTCAATATCGACATGCAAACTTGTAGGAATTGTGATTATACCAATCCATGTCCATGTTAATATCTATTATTTTACAATTATACAAATCCATCTCCCTATTAATATCTATTATTTCACCTTTGATTTTTCTCCATGTCCCTTTCCTCAACAAAACCTCCCCCTCAAATACATTGGTGTAATTTTCATCACATATCTAAGGTATGATGATCTGTACTTTGGTAGGTGCTCTCTATATACACAATGGAATAATATACCAAATAACTCCCAACCACTAACCTCTATGTACATGTACAATATATCTATCTAACAAGTGCTTTGTGCCTTTACATCAACCACCTTGACCTTATGTGTTTATGTCCACACATTTCAATCTCATTAAACTAGTGTATGATGTAGTGCTCTTATACATTGAAAAATCTTAGAAGTGGACATTCTTTCATTTCACACATTAGCATGTAGACAGCCAACAATTGTTTCATTTAGAATGGAGTTTCCTAAACTATATATTGATTGTTTACATGCTCTCCAGGGTGTCTCCAGGTTTTTCAATTTTACCATTGGAAGGTTCAAAAGCAATCAAGAAAAATGATAGGTATGTTTCTGAAAAAAAAGCTTTTAGACATGCATCTACAATATCACAAATCACAAATGGTGAATGTTATACATTAACCTTATGGCTCAATGAGACATTGCCCATAATGAGGATGTCAAACTTGTTAATCAAATTTATGATAATCTCTACACGTTTATGAACATGAGGGTGGATGTGAATAAGAATAAGATCTAGTTTATTTCCTTACCTATGAGGCATAAATAATTAAAATTTTACTTGCATTTGATAATATCACAAGAACAATGCTAAGAACTTTAGCCTTTGAAAGATGTGTTGTTACCCTTATTTTTTTTAAACATGTGTCTGTGCATGTGGAGAGGGGATGTGGACAAGTGGAAATTTGCATGTCCATTTAATGAATGATGAATATGCTAATATTCAGAATTGTTGATGGAATCTGAAAAGCTATGAAAGATGTGTAATATGATCATGTGCCTACTCAAGTTGTGATGATGGAGATAGATTTAAATCACACATATAATAAATTTGAAAATATATGCAATGCGCACATCATGTATGTCCTAGAAAACACTCATTATACCATTATCAATATGTATATTTTCCTGTCTTTCTCTCCCATTAGCTTTATTATTTGGAAAATTGTTCCTAGATTTCTCCCATTTTTTACTTTTTTATTTCATAACTTTCCATGATGCTAGTCAAATAGAATGGTAACTAGAATGCCAATATACAGGGTCTAGCATTGTTTTTCAAAATATATAGAGTCTAGGGATTATGATTAAACAAATACTGGACCAGTAAACAAATATTTTTGTAGTTGATTTACAAGCCATATTTGTACATATTCTTGTGCAAATGCATTCCAGGAAGAAGACAAAAATGAGTAGGTGACTTTTTGATGGTCATTGTATCCTCGTGTTAACTCTCTTTTTCCATATATAAACAGTTTTACAATTCGGCATTGTGATATGTTTCCCTGTTAGCATTTAATTTCATGTAGGCAAGGAAAACTAATCTCAATTGTGTTTTGTGTTTTTTATATCAATAAAGATGTATTAATATTTATGGATATGTTACACTACGCCATTCATCCAAAACTTTGTCATTTCTAGAACCCCTACACGTTATTGCCCGATTCTAGTTAGGTTTTATGGTTTCCAATTGTTCTCTTATAGAGATCCTTCTTTTAAATGTTCTTTTTCTAATATTAAGTTAAGTTGCACTTACCAACCTTTTATAGGACGTATTTTTACTTATAATTTCATTCATAATAGCTCTTCAAGCAACTCTATGGTCCTTTTTGTGTGTTTTTATACCAATAACATTATTAATCATTGCATACAAGAACTTTTTAATTATCTTGATTAATGCCAAGAAAACACAATATAGGTTTTATCTCCTTTTGTCACAATAAATACACAAGAATTTGGGCTAGAGAAAATAAAGATTTGGGTGAAAATTATTCTTGATACATTTTACTTGTATGGTCTCGAATAGTGCGGTTAGTCATCTTCTCTCCAACATCAATCCAATTATGAAGAGGTGATGGAAGGTTCGTTTGTATTTGTCTTGGTAAACTTGATATGCTAGTCGAGCTCCTTCCTGACCCAAAAGCATCGCATCTTCCATCTTGCATTTGTGTATATTGATTTTGGAATTGTTGATTATGACTCAATGAACTAGCCCTTTGATTGGAGAAATTACTTGATCTTCGACTAGATGTTCCCTCTCCTCCCAAAACATCCAAGTGTTGGATATCATCTTGCATAAGATTATCTTCACATTGGGATTACAAATTCTAGCTTGATATGTTGGATATTTGATCTTGAGTTTCTTCTATAGTAGTATCCATGATGTTTTGTTGGTTTTCATGAGATGCTTGTTTCCAATTATGATTCCCTATTCTTCTTTTTTCATTCATTTCGTCCTCAACAAAATGAGAATGTTTGTGAGATGACTTCTTTTTTCTCCTAAATTGGCTCCCCATCTTTGCACAATCTTCCACTATATATACTACATTCACATTATATAAAACCAACACTTAACATTATATAAAATCTTGAAATATCCATGTTAAAATAGAATTCTTATCGAATCAACCCAACCCACCTTATAGTCAATGAAACCAAAAAAACTCCAAGTTTACAATGCTCATATTACAACAAGATGCAAAAATTTGCAAAAAAATGTTGCCCCAAGATGCAACACTTTTGGTACAATCAATGCCAAAAGATCGAAATGTTGTGAACGACCTCATTTTTATCTTTTTAGCACCTTGAAATTTCCATTTCAAGTAAGTTTTCATTAATAAAAATAGAAAAAAGAAATATCTCCCTAATGTTGTATTAAGGGAAATATTTTTTTTTCCACTTGTAAATTATTAAATATGACATAAAAACACCCTCTTTATCATACTTAGTCAACTTTTCCTTCACCACTTATGACATATTAAATATGACATAAAGAATAAGAACGTTTTCTTCACAATTAACAATTATCATTTTTATTTGTAGAGTCATATTTTCATACTATTTAAACTTTTCCTTCTTTATTTACAACATATTAAATTTAACAAAAACTAGTGTAAATCCATCTTGACTCAGGACTATCATGTTTTGTGATGAATCAAATCTCTAAAGATTTCATACATTTTTTCAATTACCATTTTTTAGTAGAGTCATATTTTCATACCATTTAAACTTTTCCTTCTTTGTTTACAACATATTAAATTTAACATTTAAAAACAATTGTAAATCCATCCTAACTCCCAACTATCATACTTAAAAATTTCATACAATTTCTCACGTTAACTACCACTTATGTTAGCAACCTCCTATTTATAATAGGAACACTCTCTTAATAATTATCAAATTTCGATTATCATTGTTTTGTTTATGAATTTATTTATAAAATAAAGTGACTCCGCTTTTACAAAAGACAATTATGATGGAATTGTTACTTTAACAATGTCATATCTTTCACAATACTAACACTCAAACTTTTCAAAAAACAAAGTGACTTTGTTCTTACGTAAGGAATCATTATTGAAAAGTATTATGAAATGACTAATTTAGATATGTCTTGGTTAATAATATTAACAATGCTAATAATACTTACACTTAAATTTGTCTTTGTAAAATAAAGTGTTGTATTATTATCTATTATAATATTAAAAAAATGTTTTCATTACGTTTATAATTCAATTCAATTTATATATATTTTATATATTATACATTTTTTATTTCACATAAAAAGTATGATTTAATATATTTTAATTAATATTATATCATTGTGAGTTAATATACATTTAATTTAGTTTAAAGATTTTTTTATAAGTTTTTTAAATGATTTAAGGTTTGTGTAAAGTATACAATGTTCAATAACATTAATTTGGGTAATTTGGGTTTATAAATGTATTTTTTTTTGGTATTTAACTTATATATTTGGTAACTAGAATTATTATTTTTAATAAAAAAATCCATGCTTCAATCCTCCATCACTTAGGTTAAGTATTCATTTTATAGGTTCCATGTGGTGGTTTAAAGCTCTACACATGACATATCATTGCACACGTTGAAGGTTGGGAAAGCTCGACCCAATCATAAAATGGCGACAACTAAGAGAACAACTACCCACTATCAC
This sequence comes from Picea mariana, assembly GCA_032191745.1. Classification (NCBI taxonomy): domain Eukaryota; kingdom Viridiplantae; phylum Streptophyta; class Pinopsida; order Pinales; family Pinaceae; genus Picea; species Picea mariana. The sequence continues at coordinate 232,191 of JASDQU010739494.1, read as the reverse complement.
CTTAGGCAAGTATTACAGTCACTTAAGAGATGTAAGAATCACCTCAAGGGGGGAATCTCGGTCACCCTAGGGGGAATGAGATGGAAAGTGAAAATATGAAAGCGGGTCCCCTATAGGTCAATATACTAAGTGTGAAAAGGCTTTGGAAAGAGTCTTGATGGTAGTCAATGGTTTCCAAACTGTAAGAGTACCTGTAGAGAGTGATGTACATGCCCGAGACACAAGAACAAGCAAAGTATATGTGTATAATGTTAGGTGGAAAATAAAGTTAAGTTTGTTGTCCCTAATTGCAGCAATAAATAATGATGTATATCAACAACAACATATTAACGAGATCTGCAAAATGAGGTAGCTTAAAGCTTAGTGAAAAGTACAAGAGGCAAGCTAGCAAATTGACTAGTTTACCTCAAGAAGATAGCATAAAACTTTAGCAACAACATAAGGCTGTTGTAAACAAGTTCTACAGAAACAATTATCAGCCTTATGGCTGTAACAAACAAGTTATTACAGAAAAGAAATCAACCACCAAAAATCATAAGTAATCCACCCAAAAGATGCGCTAGCCCTGGTAGACTGTAGGGGCAAATTATTAGCAACTTCTGATGATTGAATTGTGAGTTATTCAAGAAAGTGTTTAGGGTTTGTTGTATCCCTAATGGTCGTATCATTAAACTTATTACAGAAACAAAATGGTTGGCTAAAACATGATGCCATTAGGGCACAAGAATGCTTATAACATATAGAAGAAATTCCAACTTGAACAATTCCAATGTCTCATAGTTTTATGTATTCCAATGCAATGATTTATTTCTCCAATGCAAGAGATTAGTGCCTTTAACTATTGGGTTATGGAGTCTTTAAAAGAGAAAGAACTAGTTGTGCTACCTTCTTGGGGGTGTAAGCCATTTTACTCCCCAAGTTAAGCAAAACTAGCTAAGGAAAACCCTAGGAGGGTGTAAACCCTTTTACTCCTCCTAGTATTCCTTTGTGCAACAACTTATTTCAAGACAAGATGATGACCTTGGTGGGTTTGTATGCACTTATACTCCCCAAGAAGCTTAACAAATTAGAATTGTAACCAAGAAAGAAGCAACAAAATTGATTCCTTACCTAGTGCAAACTTAAACAAGATAAAGTCCTTCTTTAACCAAGAAATATCCACCATAAAGCAAGAAAAGTACTCCAAGAGAGATAGTGCATCACTTCTTCCACCAATAGCAAAGATAAACCATAGCAAGAGAATGTAACTAAAAGAGATAAAGATAATTGCCCAAGAAGGGCGCAAATTTCAGCCAATATCCTCTCACAAGAGGGAGAGTTATGTTATGAAATGAGATTCACATGATCTCTATTTATACAAAAGGTTTAAAACATAGTTTGTCCACTTAATTAGGGTAAAACATAAGATAAGGGGTCAACAACCCTTATCTTACCCCTTAAACCAAATAACAATATTTAATTTACACTTTTTGCACAATATAAACCCTAAAATAGGATGACGTCACCCCTTTAGGGAGACGTTTTGACACTTGTAGAAAGTCATTAGAGTTGGAGATGCATGGCTAGGCCTCCAAAGGCGATGTGTCATTCATATAAGCCTCTTCCTCATGGTTTAAATCCTCCTTCCTTCAAAACGTGCCATGTGTCAATGAGCAATGCCTCCATCATCACCAAACCTTGGCCCTAGGTGACATCAAGCCTCCAAAAGTGACGTTTTTCCTCTCCTAGGCAAGTTGTTTGGGTAATAGGGGCTAGGTAAGGTCATCCATGATGTCTTCTAGGCCTCCAAAGGCAAGTAATCGTGATCCGGCATGTAGGCCCTTGGCATACAACCTGTGGGCCTTCAAGCCCCACGGAATCCCAAGCTAGACTTGTTCCTCCAAAATTGTCCACCAAACAAGGTCTTGCAAAAAAAATAGGCACACCCTCCAAGGATATCAATTAAAAATATCATGGAAAGTGAAAACCACATCTAATAAACAAGGCACCTAAACATGTGCATCAAAAATATTTCATAAAATTAAACAAGTGCTCCAAGACCCTATACAATTGACCAAATTTAGGTACGGGAGGGGTGTCATAAAAGTCCTATTAGGTAGACCAAAACCCTCAAGTAGGGGATGCTCCCAAGGATTCCCCATCAAGTTCATGTAGTGGATGATGAGGTGGATAAGGGTATCAACTTCATAGGTCAATGAGTTTCATGAAATACAAGGGCTCGTATTATCTCATTTATGGGTGCCTTTGTAGGGGGTGTGTTGCACCTTCTTCTTCAATGCAACCTTTTTCCAAGCCCATTTATTACCATTTATTGATTAATTAATGATCCAGACATGTGTGCACTCCCAATAGGGAATCGATTAGCTTGGGGGGAAGTAACACAGTGTCACTTGAAATAAGAGGTTCACAAAGTTCCATAGGGGTAACCATGTAAAGCATTATAACGCACTTGTGTCAGTGTTATACTCAAGTGAAATATTTATTATGTGTTTGGTATTTTGTAGGTCTTCAATTATTTTGAGAGAAGAAGTTCATCATTCTCAAGACCTTTCTAGGCGAGCATATAGAAGGGTTATATTTTAGGGTCTTATATTTTTCCAACAACCATCCCCTTGGGACTTCAATGCCTTCTTCCCATGAAATGAGGTGCATGCCCTTCTTGGGTCACTAAAGTCAAAGGGCCTAGAAGAGGGAAATATGATGGGAATGCAATGAGCGAAAATTGGTAAGTATGGTCGGGGATGGTAGGATAACCCCTCAAGGGATCCCCAATTGCAACCCTTCCCCAAAAGTTGGCCACTTACTGAGAAATCATTAACACTCACCAAGATGAAACAGGGTCAAAAGCATAATGTCCAAGTAGGCCTTCTATAATAAAAAACAACTTCAATACAACATGCTTAAATGCCTTAAATATTAGGGTGATTACCTGCCACAATTCCCAACTTGTATTACATGGACCAAGACCCATGTGCCTTCCAAAATCTAGCTGGTGTGGTGGATGCGCTGACGATGGATCCAAATTGTGGTGGTAGAGGTGAGCTTCCATATGTGCAAGTGGACATTGCTAGTCATGTGGTCTCTCTGCACTCCATATCTGCAACATGAGGGCCTTGAGACATGATATCCTTAGTTATCCCATAAAATGGGGATAACATCTGGCTCCTACATGGGGACATGTGCTCGACGTAGAGTGAATGAGAACCACAACATCTCCTAGTAGACTTTTTCCTACATTATAAAAAAAGTTGTAAAATCTAGGGTGGTTCTATCATTCTTCGTCCATATACATCAAAACCAAAATGAAGCTAATCTAGAAAAGAAAATTTTAGCATTTTTTCAAAAATTTATAAACTAAGCGTGAAATCAATAACGCGTGTAGAGAAAAATTAAATATGAAATGAATCTAAACTAACATGAGCAATCAAGATGAAAATGTAAGGAAATCAATATGAACTACCTACTTACCTGGGGGTCGGGCCCTGAAGAAGTCAAGTGTCACCTTGGTAATAATGTTTGAGGAGATATTTTTTCACCAATAGTAAAAAGAATCTAGCCTGAATATTTCCTCTATTTTTTAGGGGCCCAACCAAAGACTATCAAAATTTTGATGCACTCCAGGTTTTTCTTTCCTCTTGTCCCACATCAAGATGTGGTCCCCTTTCTTAAAATCTCTTTGTATTGCATTTTGGTCAAATTTCCTTTCACCTTTTCTTGATTCTTTTCCATTTGAACAAAGGCCATTCTTCGAGTTTTGTCCAATTCTATGAGTTAATCAATTCTCCCCTGCAATGCTTCTTTATATGTAACAAATTGTTGGGATATTTGTAGTGATGGAATATTGATGTTTACAGGTAAGTGTGCCTCTAACCCATAAATTAACTCAAAAGGGGCTTTTCCAGTAGAGGTCTTGGTAGTTGTGCGATCTACCCACAAGGAATACCTAATTTTGTCATCCCAACTTTTCTTATTTTCCCCAACAATCTTCTTCACAATATTCATGATGTTTTTGTTGTTGGATTTTGCTAATCTGTTTCCTTGAGGGAAATAATTTGAGGAGTGTGATAGAACGATCCCATACTTAAAGAAAAAATCATTGAACACCATCGAGCTAAAATATTTGGTGTTATCTGTGGTTATTTTAGCAGGAACACCGAATCTAGTGATAATATTTTCCTCAAGGAAATTCATTACAACTTCTTTTGTTTCTTTATTTGTTGGGGAATCTTCTACCCATCTGGTAAAGTATTCATTGACACTCAAAATCCATCGATACCCATTACTAGAGTTTTCCTTGAACTCACAAATGAAATCCAATCCCCATTGTTGAAAGGGTCTTTCTACAATGTCTGGTTTAAAGAGAAGGGAAACAAGGCATTGCTTGAAGGTAAAGAATTGAAACACTTGAAAATATCTGACATATCGATGTGTGTCAGAGAAAATAGTAGGCCAATAATATCCTGCCCTTAAAATATTATGGGCAATGGTGTGTGCTGCAAAATGGCCTCCACAATGCCCTAAATGAAGGTCAGTCATCAACTTGTCAGCTTCTTCCTTATTCACACACGTAAGGATCACCCCATCATGGTTTCTCCACCCAAGACCGTTTTTTGTTAGGTAGTACTTCATATCTTTGAGCCTTAGGGATATCCTTTTATGTTCTACCAAATGATCAAGGAAAGTGATATTATTCAAGTAATAAATGACATCTAAATAACACTCATTTTTCTCAATTTCACTTATGATAATGTTGATTTGTTTCTTCTCTCCTACATCGATGGCCTCTTTATTTCTCTATGTCAACATTCTATCCAATCCTTTCCCTTTGATTATCTTGGATGGTTTGATCTCCAAATCATATTCATGTATCTGTGAAACCCGCTCATATCCAAATCGTATTCATGTATCTGAGAAACCCACTTTCATGTATCTGTGAAACCCAAATCGTTTTGTGACAAAAGGTCCTTTACAATGGGGTAGGGGATGAAGGGCTTGATCTTGTTGTACCCCACATAATTTTTAAAATGTTTGAGAGACTTGAAGAGGGTGTAAGATTGTATTTTTGTAATGATGTAATTCAATTCTAAGTCTCTAAGATTCTTTCTCATGAAAGCAATCGGTTTCTCATCCCCTTGATCATTTTTCTGTAACAGAACTCCTACAATGGTGTCCTTTGAAGTGAAATAACATATAATGAAGTATTTAGAAAAATTTGGACTAACCAATACTTGTGAAATAGTAATTTCTTCCTTGATACGCTGGAAGGATACCTTACCTTCATTTTCCGATTTGAAATAGACATCCTTATTTAACAATTTTTTAAGGGGTTTAACAATCTCGACAAAGTTAGGAATGAACTTCCTCACGAAGTTAATTTGGCCAAAGAAAGATTACAGGGACTTCTTGTCTTTAGGGAGAGGGATCTTCTTGATGGATTTAACCCTAGTAGGGTCAATTATGATTCTGTCTTCCGAAATGATATGACCCAACAAATTGCCTTTGTCAACACCAAAAATTGATTTCTTAGGGTTGAAATAAATTCCATACTCCTTGCATCTCAAGAAAATTGTTCTTAAGTGCTAGATGTGTTGTTCCCTCTTTTTGGAGATGGAAGTTAGATCATCTTGATATATCTCTATAAGTTTCCCGATTAGATCCCTAAAATCATAATCCATGGCACATTGGAAAGTGGCCCCTGTCTTGGTTAGTCTAAAGGGATTTCTCAAATACTTATAAGTTCCCCAAGGGGTGGTGAAAGAATTTTTTAGTTGGTCATCCTCCTTTACCAACACATGATTATATCCTGAGAAACCATCAAGCATGGACATCATTTATGCTCTGGTGACCCTTTGCAAAAGATACTCCATGTTTAGTAGAGGATAATTGTCCTTAAGTGAAGCCTGGTTTAAATTTATGAAATCGATGCATGTACTGATATCGCTAGTATTTTTCCTTACAATGAATGGATTAGACACCCAAGATGAATATCTGATGGGATCAATTATTCCTCCCTCAACCATTTTTTGCAACTCCTTTTGGACCTGTGGGGAAACCTTTGGGTTCATCTGCCCGAGCTTCTGTTTGAAGGGTTTTGTATCATATTTAAGGGGAATAGCGTATTGTATGACGTATTCATGATAAGCCTTCATATCTTTGTAATAACAAGCGAAGACATACTTAAATTGTCTTATAAGGGAAATAATATTCTCTCTCCCATCAGACGTTGTTCCTTTCCCAAACTTGATCATCTTTGGGGATTCCTCGATCCCAATATTGAATTCAATGATATCGTCATCAATTTTTCTCGATGAATTCCCCTTATACATGTCATTTTGATAAAAAAAATTCTCTAAGGGAACGATAACTTTGAATAAGGGTCCATCAACTAAATCAATGATCTCAATATTTGTCTTTTCCGCTAATAGGTTTATTTGGGCTTCCGAGAATTGACCTTCATTCTAGAGAAAACGCAGAATCTATCTTTCACTATAAAAAACCTGCCAATGTTCCAAGTTGTCAAGTAGTGAGGGCATGTAATTTACTTCCACCTTATAGAGACCAATTTCCTTGAAAATTTGTAAGGTGGAAGCGGAAACATCAAGGTTTTTCACCAAATGATTGTCTTCCCTAGGGATGGATTCAATAGAAAAGTTGTCAAATTTATTCATGGCGTTCCATATGGCATCCTTGTACTGCTTCAACCTTGGGTTTTTAGCAGTGAATTTCTTCTTAACTTGTGAAACGATTAGGTCAGATTCCCCTCTCACATGCAGGGTCTTGGTGTTCATATCAATGGCGAGATTTATGACTAGGATAAGCGCTTCCTACTCGACGATGTTGTTTGTGCAGTTGAACTCAACCCTGTATGAGAAAAGGGTAGTCTCATTGTTTGGTGATCTTAAGGCTATCCCTACACCTGAGCCTGTGCTTGAGTGCACACCATCAAAATATAAGCCCCAAGATCCTTCCTTCTTTTCCTAATCAAGGAAGAGGGAGTTTGCAAAAATGAAGATGGTGTTGTCAATCCCTTCTTCTAGAACCCGATGGGTTATAATGACATGATCCAAAAAACCTTCGCTTTTGGTATTGTTTGAGGAAAGAGATTTCTCCTCACTCTTGATGATACCAACTTCTTTTTCTTTGTGAGGCTTTGTCAAGACTTGTCGAATATGTTGCAAAAACTCTTCTTCAACCTGCTTTGTTTCTCATTTCTTTTCAACCTTCAGAACCTCATTTGTTGGGCGAGGTGTAATTTTTTATGTTAACTCCTTTTCTTTTCCCAATAGACTCATCATGTGATGAGATTCCATTTTAGAGGCATCATCTCATTCTTTCTGCAGGTATGTCCTAATATCGCAGGGAGGGTCTGGTGAGACAAAGTCATCAATCTGATTAATTTGAAAGGTATCTTCAATATAGTCATCCTCTTTCATGAGAGAGGAGGTTATATTTTCCTCTATATCACATGCTCTTTCTTGAGCTTCAAAAAAAGTTGTAGGGCATCTTCCAATTAAAACTCCATATGGGTTTTTCATGGTTGATATGTAAGAATTGAGGATAGTGGCTTGGGAAGGTTTGAAATCTTGACGAAAACTCCTTACGAGTGTAATGAATCTATTATTGAAATCCCTTATGATTTCTCCTTAATATCTCTTGTAGTTGTAGATTTGATTGTAAAGGGACTGATAATATTTGTTATTTCCAAATCTTTTGGTAAAACGTTCTTGAAAGAGATACCAATTCGTGATTATTCATGAGAGAATACTATTATACCATTCCTTTGCCTTTCCAATAAGAGTGTAAGAGAAGAGTCCCATACATACATCTTCATGTTGGTCATAAGGTTCCAAAGAGCAAAGGAAGAAATATAAGTCATCTTCAGTTGAAATGATATCTTCTCCTAAAAATATCGGGAGCCACTCCTTTAATTCCTTTGGAATTTTGTTTGGAGATCCATGGATCTTCATCATGTCCAAAGGTTTGTGTGCATCTTTGGCCTACGGGTTCCATGTAGCACTTGGCGAGGTGGGTGCAGGTGAGAGTGGAGGTGTGGAGGTAGTAGGTGATGATGGAGGGATCAGAGAAGTAAATGGACAATCATGAGAAGTGGGAGAATACAGAGGACTATACCTTTTGGGTGAAGGCTCACGACATTTGGAAGTGTTTTTGGGGTTTGAGTAATGACTCTTTCATGTACGTCCCATAATGGAGTCACTAGATGAGCTTTAGGACAAGTTTATAAAAAGTGAAAAGGGAACTTCCTTTAGGTGGAGTCACCGGGAAAGCTATGGAAAAGTATTTGGGATAGCTTTGCAAAGTGTTCTTAGGGTTCGGAAGAGGATTCAAAATCGTCCCCGAAAATAGCGCCAAAATGTTATCGCACAAGTTGTAGGTTGGGAAAATCCCGACCAAACCACCAAATGGTGACAACTAAGAGAACACCTACCCACTATCACCTTGGGCATGTATTCGTGTCACTTTATAGATGTAAGAATCACCTCAAGGGGATAATCTCAGTGACCCTAGGGGGAATGAGATGGAAAGTGGAGAGATGAAAGAGGGTCCCCCTATAAGTCAATATAATAAGTGCGGAAAAGATTTGGAAATATTCTTGATGGTAGACAATGGTTTCCAAAAGGTAAGAGTACCTATAAAGAGTGGTGTACCTTCTTGAGATACAAGAATAAGCCAAGTATATGCATATAATGTTAGGTGGAAAATAAAGTTAATATTTTTGTCCCTAATTGCAGAAATAAAAAATAATGTATATCAACAACAAAATAATAATGAGAGCTTCAAAATAAGGTTGCTTAAATCTTAGTGAAAAGTACAAGTTTAGCTCAAGAAGATAGCATAAAACTTTAGCAACAATGTAAGGATGTTGTAAACAAGTTATGCAGAAGAAATTATCATCCTTATGGCTGTAACAAAAATTATTACAACAAATAAATCAGCCACCAAAAATCACAAGTAATCCACCCAAAATATGCGCTAGGCCTAGTAGATTGTAGGGGCAAATTATTAGCAACTTATGACTGTTGAATTGTGAGTTATTCAAGAAAGTGTTAAGGGTTTTCTGCAGCCCTAATGGATGTAGAATTAAAATTATTACAACATAAAAATGGTTGGCTAAATGAGGACTCCCTTAGGGCACAAGAATGATTATAACATGTAGAAGAAATTCCAACTTGAACAATTATAATATCTCATAGTTTTATGTATCCCAATGCAATGATTTATTTCTCCAATGCAAGAGATAAGTGACTTTAAGTATTGGGTTATGGAGTATTTAAAAGAGAAAGATCTAGTTTTTCTACCTCCTTTGGGGTGTAATCCCTTTTACTCTCCAAGTTAAGCAAAACTAGCTAAGGAAAACCCTAGGAGAGTATAAACCCTTTTACTCCTCCTAGTATTCCTTTGTGCAACAACTTATTTTAAGACAAGGTTATGGGCTTGGTGGGATTGTATGAACTTACACTCCCCAATAAGTTTAGAAAATTATACTTTTAACCAAGAAATAAGAAATAAAATGGATTCCTTATCTATTGCAAGCATAAACAAGATAAAATCCTTCATTAACCAAGAAATATCCACCATAAATCTAGAAAAGTACTCCAAGAGACAGCGCATCACTTCTTCCACCAATAGCAAAGATAAACCATAGCAAGATAATGTAACCAAAATATATAAAGAGAAGTTCCCAAGAAGGGCGCAAATTTCAGCCAATATCCTCTCACAAGAGGGAGAGTTATGTTATGAAATGAGATTCCCTTGATCTCTACTTATACAAAAGGTTTAAAACATAGTTTTTCCACTTAATTAGGGTAAAAAATAAGATAAGGGGTCAACAACCCTCATATTATCCCTTAAACAAAATAATAATATTTAATTTACACTTTTTACACATGAGAAACCCTAAAATGAGAGGACGTCACCCCTTCAGGGAGACGTTTTGACACTTGGAGCAAGTTGTTGGAGTTGGGGATTCATGGCTAGGCCTCCAAAGGCCACGTTTCATTCTTCCAAGCCTCTTCCTCATGGTTCAAATAATCCTTCCTTCAAAAAATTTCATGTGTCAATGAACAACGTCTCCATCACCACCAAACCCTATCCCTAGGTGACGTCAAGGCTCCAAAAATGACGGTTTTCCTCTCATATGCAAGTTGTTTGGGTAATAGGGGCTAGGTAAGGTAATTCATGATGTATTCTAGGCCTCCAAAGGAAATTCATCATGATTCGGTATGTGGGCCCTTGGAATCCAACCTGTCTGCTTCAAGACCCATGGAATCCCAAGCTAGGGTTGTTCCTCCAAAATTGTCCACCAAACAAGGTTCTGCAAAACAAATAGGCATTCCCTCCAAGGATCTCAAGTCAAAATATCATGGCAAGTGAAAACCACATATAATAAACAAGGCACCTAAACATGTGCATCAAAACTACCTCATCAAATTAAACAAGTGCTCCAAGACCCTATACAATTGACCAAGTTTAGGTATGGGAGGGGTGTCATAAAAGTCCTATTGGGTAGACCAAAACCCTCAAGTAGGGGATGCTCCCAAGGATGCCCCTTCAAGGTCATGTAGTGGATGATGAGGTGGATAGGGATTTATACTTCATAGGTCAATGAGTTTCATGACATAGAAGGGCTTTTATTATCTCATTTATGGGTGCCTTTGTAGGGGGTGTGTTGCATCATCTTCTTCAATGCAACCTTTTTACAAGCCCATTTATTTCCATTTATTGATTAATTAATTATCTAGACATGTGTGCACTCCCAATAGTGAATCTTCTTGCTTGGGGGGGCAGTAACACAATGTCACTTGAAAGAAGAGGTCCACAAAGTGTCGTAGGGGTAACCATGTAAAGCGCTATAACGCACTTGTGTTAGTCTTATGTTCAAGCGGGATATTTATTATGTGTTTGGTATTTTGCAAGTCTTCAATTATTTTGAGAGAAGCAGTTCATCATTCTCAAGACTTGTCTAGGAAATCATCTAAAAGGTTTATATTTTAGGCTCTTATCTTTTGCTAGCAACCATCCCCCTAGGCCTTCAACCCCTTCTTCACATGAAATGAGTTAAATGCTCTTCTTGGGTCACTAAAGTCAAAGGGCCTAGAAGAGGGAAATATGATGGGAATGAAATGAGAAGAAAGTGTTATGTATGGTCCGGGATGGTACGATAACCCCTCAAGGGATCCCCAATTGCAACCCTTCCTCAAAAGTTGGCCACTTACTAGGAAATCAATGACACTCACCAAGTTGAAACAGGTTCAAAAGCATAATGTCCAAGCAGGAATTATATAATCAAAAGTAGCTTCAATACAACATGCTTAAATGCCTCAAATATTAGGGTGATTACCTGCCACAATACTTGACTTGTACAGCATGGAGCAAGACCCATGTACCTTCCAGAAGATAGTTGGTGTGGTGGATGCACTGACGATGGATCCAAAATGTGTTGATAGAGAAGGCTTCCATATGTGTAAGTGGACATTTCTAGTCATGTGGTCTCTCGACACTCCATATGTGCAACCTGAGGGCCTCAAGACATGATCTCCTTAGTTCTCCCATAAAATGGGGATAACATAGCCCATGATCACTAAGAGCATTAACGTATTCATGAATGCATGTAATTTTCTCTTGAACAATGTATTTGGCCATGACAGACCTTTAGGCTCTTGTTTACAATGAATGAAAAGGAGACCATATGACTCCTAGTTACCAAATATTTTGTATCCAACACCTATGCTAACATCTTGGTCCCTATGTATGGCTCGCAAACATTTCAAGTGCATTGGTTTTATCCCATGTAATATGTTTTTTTCCCAAAATTTCATATTAGGCAATAAGACCCAATCATCCTTCCTAGACAACTAATGAAATCAAGACATGAAATCCTTGGCCACCCATATCCCCACTCAGGGGTAATAAATTTTGTATGGATGTCATGTGTGGTGGTTCATGTTGTCTTTATTTAACTTGAATGCCCAAAATCTCTCTTTAAGGTCTAAAGAATGTATTTCCTCCCATGACTATGTCTATGGCCTTATGATCCATCCTTGGTTCTCAAAACATTCTAATGGCACTAATATCCCCTCTCAGAGACTAAATATCTTGTAGAGAGATATTTTGTGATATTTTGAGGCCTCATTCATGTCTTATAATTCCTAGAAGCTACCATAGGGCCTAAATCCTAATTTTTCTCCCCTAGTCATGGTCAAGGCACATATACCTATACCTATTATTTAGAAACCCCCTAATGCCACCCATATCCCCACTCAAAGGTGAAGGATCCCCTCATCAGACCATGTGAGGTAGTTCAAGGCGTCATTATTATCCTTGAATGTCTAGAATCTTCCTTTAGGACCCAAGACCCATTTTTTTTCCCTTGACCACATCTAGTTCCCCAAAACCCATTAATGATACTCAAAGCCTCTCAATGGAGCTCATTCCCCCACTAGGACCTATTAGATATCCCATAAGGTTTGTCATATTATAAGGAATCAATCATTGGCCTTAGTCCCTGAAATATTTTGTTTGTGACTAAGGTCCAATTTTCCTCCCTTGACTATGGTAGAGGCCTTGTGACCCATTCCTAGTTCTCTAGAAATATTGGTAACAATTCTCATACAATCATATTAAAATTCCAAATATCCCCGATAGAGATCATGTTTGTTGGTTTAAGGATTCATTAATGACACTCAAGCCATAAAAGTTTCCTTCAATTCCTAAGGCTTAGGTTCCCTCCCCCAACCATGAAACAAGGCCCTAAATCCCATCCCTAATCATGAAACCTACTAATGACACCCATATCCACACAGAAAGGCTAAATATCCCTTCAAGCTTAGTTGTGTGTGGTGGTTCAAGGCACCATTCTTGGTCATTGAGCCTTGAAATCTTCCTTATGGGATTAGGACTTAGGTTTTTTCCCCCAAGTCCTTTTATTGGTGTTAAAAACCTTCTATTAACACCCATACTCCACTCATAGTCCAAATATATGTTTGCAATATCATGTGCATAGTGTTTTTATGTGTTTTCTATGACCCTAGATCCCTAGAATATTCCTTTAGGATGTAAGGCCTAAATTTCCTCCCCATATTGTGTCCAAGGCCATGAATGTATATATTTGTTGCTAAAAACATAATAATAGTGTCCAAATACACAAGGAAAAATAACACATGCTATAAAGGTGATGTGTGATGTGTTGATGCCTCATTCATGGCCTTAAAGCCTTAGAATATTAGTTTATAGCATATGACCTCAATTTCCTCCCAAAATTATGATCGAGGCTCAGACCCCTTCCCTAGTGCTCAAAACCTCCTAATCAGGCTAATATCCCCACTTAGCAGTTAATCATCCATTGAAGAGGTACTATGTGGTGGTTCAAGGCCTTACTCATGGCCCGAGATCCCTCGAATCTTGGAACTTTAGGGCCTAAGGCCTAGGTTTCCTCCCTTGACCATGTTTAGGGTCCTATGGCCCATAATATGTGCATAAAACCATCTAATGGTATTCATATACTCCCAATTATATATTAAATACACCTTATAAAGGTCATCTGTAGTGGTTTAAGGACTTGGTCATGGTTCTTGAGCCCTAGAATAGACTTCTAGGGCCTAATTCTTGAATTTACTCCCATGTCCACATTCAAGGCCTTGTCACCCATATTTTGGGCTCAAAACCTTCTAATAGAATGCATATTACCACTTGCAAGCCAAATATCTAGGCTAGACAAGTCATATGTGGCCTTCTTCATGGACATTTATCCCTAAAATATACCTTTAAAGCCTAAGGCTTGAGTTTCCTCCATTAACCATGTTTGGACTCCGAGACTTATGTACTTAGTGCAAAAAACATCCTAATTGGGATTGTATTAATACTTGGCTAATCACCCTCTAGACTTGTCATTTTGTGGTGGTTCACTCAAGGCCTCATCCATGGCTCTTGATCTATAAAATATTCCTTTTGTGCCTAAGGCCTAGGTTTCCACCAGACCATGTCTAAGGCCAAGAGACCCATACGTGGTGCACAAAACCACCTAGTGGACCTCCCATATTACTACTCAAAGGATATATATCCTTTGAGCATTGGAATGTTTCTTTATGTCCTAAGGCTTTGGTTTCCTCTTTTTAAATGTGTTTAGCATCCTGTGACACATATTTAGTGCTCAAAACCTCATAATGGGTCCATATTTGAACTCAAATACTAAAGAAATCCTAGAGAGGTCTCGTGTGGTGGTTCAAGTCCTCATGCAAGGTCCTTGAGCCATAGAAACTAAATTTAGGGCCTAAGGCTTGAGTTTCCTTCTTCAATTATGTCCAACACCTTAAGACCCATCCCGATGCTCAAAAATTCCAAATGGAACTCATATCCCCACTCAAACACCAAATATCTCATTGATATGTGGGTAAAATCATGCTAAGTTTCATTTTTTTCCGCTTTCGCAGTGATGAACTTCTATAAAATGAATGAACCAAAAACATTTTCTCTTAAATCTACAAATTCATCAAGAATTAGATGATGGTATAGGAAAACAAAAATTTTCAATTTGAATTATTTTTTATATGTAATTTTTTTCAAGATTAATATTTTTTAATCATATTAATTTCAATTTCTTTAAAGGTTACTCACTATTATTTCACACATCTTTTAAGTATTGAAAAAACCATGAACCACCCATTTCTATTATCCTTTTTTTTTTTTTAATTCCAATTTATTTTAACAGATTTCTTGTAAACACTCTCAAGATTGTTGAACACTTTTTTTTGGTTATTTTTATGATATATTTTAATTATTATTTGTAACGTCCCCAACCATCAACACCATTGTCGGGCAACGCTACCCAAATACCTTGTCTTCAATAGACTAGCTCTGATACCAAAATGTAATGTCCCCGACGACCAACAGGTCGGGCAATGACATAGAGGGACATAATATATATATATATATATATATATATATAATGCATCTCTAATGAATTTAAAACAAATAACAAATATTTACTGCTATCATACAAACTCAAATGGAATTGACAATAATTCCTACATGAAATGGAACACATGATAAAATTCAAGAATCACATACATGCATAACATACATAATTAAGCACATAAATGATACTTATCTTTTAACTAGAGTAAAACCACCAACTGCGTGCAGACCTTCCACGAACCTCCCAACCTTATACCACATTGCTCATCACTCTCAGTAATGGGTCACCCCCGAGCTAGGACTAAACTCCACCGGGTAAGGGATTCCTAGGCTAGGCAAGGTCAATAGGAAGTCACACAGTTTAGGAGGAAGGATTCTCCCCTAGGAGTAACTTACGCCCACTGCTCACAGACTCTCATTCCCCACATGCTTGTCCCACCCCAAGAGTATACACCTTCACTGTCACATAGTCCATCATCTCCTCCACCTCCCTTACCTTGGGCTTCAACAAAAGGTCAGAACGGAATTCTCAGAGCTTTGTAGCAGCTATGGGACTCCCTCCAGAAGAACTCACCTCCTCGTCACACTCTTTCACCTGGAGAGAGTTTCTCACAAGCCTAACAACCTTCTTCTTCAATTCACAACCACCTCTCTCACCTGGAGAGAGAGTTTCTCACAGGACTGACAACCTGCCTCTTCAAACCACAATAACTAAGTCGGGTAAAGCAAGGGACGACTCAATAATTTATAGAAGTGTCAAATGGTCACAGGTTCAACAATGGCAGCAATGGTTGGTTGTGGTTTTTCCCAGTGCATGAGTGAACTTGTGAGGAGAGACAGGGCCAACTGGTTTAACATCGCCAACATGATAAAAATGCCAGAGCCCAAAAACTCTCTACGGGAACCCCCCTTGCGTGAGTGAGTGCATGCGTCACGTGCCTCTCTACGTGAGTGCCCCCAACTGCAATAATTTCTCCCTTAAGTTTGCATGTGCCTGATCCGACACTTGTCTCTCATGAAGCACCTTCCTTTCCCTTTGGAAGTCACCCATCCTTCCCCGAGAACTTAGGATAAAAACATATCCTTTTACACAGCTTTTGGAATAATAATAAATTATTATTCTCTTGGACTTAATCCCTTAGGCTTAGCCCCTCTTTCCAACCTCTCAACCCCCGCTCCCTTACCCATCCTAGTGGATCTTAGTCCCCCATTCTCTTTTATCATGGTCGGTCTACACGCAACGATGTTTTTATATTAATGATATGAATATTTACATGTACAAAATAGGCTCCTAGCCTTTAACACCTAGGCTCTTCGGCCTACTAACACATAATCCTACCATCTTATAATTGCTCAGCTCACCATCCTACAAAACATGTTTACAATTCATAAATAGAACTGGGTTTCGTCCTTGGGGTATTACAATTCCCTCCCCTTATTTCTGCACTGTCCTCAGTGCAACTTATTTACACAGCATCAACAATATTTTCAAAGTCTTCAAAAAGATGTGGGTGTTTTTCCTGCATAGCATCCTCATTCTCCCATGTCGCATCCTCAGGACCGTACCAGGTCCACTGGACCTTTACAAGCCCTGTGGCTCGATTCCGGAGTTGTTTTCTCTTCCGGTCCAATATGCGCACTAGATGCACTTACAAGACGCCTTCTTGCTCCACTTGAATCACATTCCAATCAATAACATGATTAACATCAGGTATATATTTCTTAAGCAATGAAACATGAAACACATTATGTACATTCATGGATGCAGACAATGCAAGCATATATGCAACTAGTCCATTCCTTTCTAGGATTTCAAATGACCCACAATATTTGGCTTCCAACTTGGAGCAGTTTCCCAACTTCAGAGAACTTCTGTTGGATTTCACTTTCAAGAAAACATGATCACCCACTTTAAACTACCTATGGGTCTTGTTCTTATTAGCATAAATTTTCTGCATGTCTTGGGAAGCCTTCAAATTCTGCTTAATCCTTGGAATTTTCTCTTCCATTTCCTTGAGAAACTCTGGCCCAACCACTAACCTATCAAATGGGTTATCCCAACTTATTGGGGTGTTGCACTTTCTACCATAAAGTGCTTCAAATGGGCTCATCTTCAGTGATGATCGATAGCCATTTTTGTAGGAAAATTCTACCAAGTGTAGGTAGTCTTCCCATTTAGATGGTTTTTCCATCACATACATCCTTAGCATATCTTCTATCACTTGGTTCACCCTCTTTGTTTTCCCATCAAACTCAAGATGATAGGTTGTGTTGAAGTTCATATTCGTTCTTAATCCTTTGAATAACCCCTTCTAGAACTTTGAGCTAAATTTTGGGTCTCTATTAGACACAATTGTCTTGGGAATATCGTGCAATCATGCTACTTCCCTTATATAGATATTGACAACATTAGCTGCCTTGAGAGTGGTCTTCAATGGAATAAAATGGGTAGATTTCGTAAGCTTATCCACCACCACTATGATGGAATCATGTTGCTTATTTGTTCTGGGTAATCCTATGATGAAATCCATTGTCACCACTTCCAACTTCCAGTCAGGAATGGGAAATGGTTGTAGCAACCCAGCTGGGTGCCTATGCTCAGCCTTGACCTTCTGACACTCCATACATATGGCGATGTATTATGCAATTTCCTTCTTCATACTTGGCCAAAAGTAATGGCTCTTTATTGCTGCCATTATTTTCTGATATCCATGGTGCCCAACATACGGCACATTATGCATCTCCTTCAAGATCATAATTCTCAATTCCTGGAAATTGGGTACATAAATTTTGTTTTTGTACAGGAGTGTTCCATAAGCTTCCAATTTATAATCTTCCACTTTTTGTAGCATCTTACCTTGTTGTAGCTTTGTCACCAATTCCATGTACTGCAAATCTTCATTTGCAACTTCTTAAAATATGCCTTTAATATCAGTTTGATACATGCTAATGGTTGTAGCATGTAGTTCATGCACTCTTTTTTTGAGTGCATCGGCCACTTTGTTCTCCTTTCCTTTGATATGCTTGATATCAAATTCATACTCATAAAGGAATTCCAACCATCTACTCTGCCTAGCATTTAAGGTATGTTGATCAAACAAATACTTTATACCATTATGTTATGTCCGCAGTTCAAATCTCTTTCCCATGAGGTAATGTCTCCATTTATTTAGAGCGTGTATAATGGTCGCCAACTCCAAATCATGAGTTGCATAGTTCTTTTCATGCTCTTTCAATTTCCTGGACTCATAACATATCACAAATCCATTCTGACTAAGGACTCCTCCCAATCCTTCTTTGCATGCGTCTGTACACACTACAAAATCTTCATTTGGATTTGCAATCCTCAGGATTGGAGCATTGGTTAACAATTGATTCAATTGTTGGAAGCTTCTCTCACATTCTTTTGTCCACTAAAATTTATTCTCCTTCCTTTGCAAGGAAGTGATGAGGTGAGATATACTTGAGAACCCTACAATGAACCTTCTGTAATATCCAGCTAGACCCATAAAGGATCTGAATTCTGTCACATTCTTTGACACTGACCATTCTCTAATGGCTTCTATCTTCTCAATATCCATGACTATCCCATATTTTGAAATGATATGTCCCAAATAATGGATCTTCTTTTGATAGAATGAGCACTTGCTCAATTTTGCATACATTTGGTGTTCTCTTAGCACTTGCAACACCATCCTCAGATGATGTTCATGATCTTCCTCTGACTTGGAATACACCAGGATGTCATCCAAAAAGGCTATGACAAACTTGTCTAGATATTCCCTGAATACACCATTCATTAGGCACATAAAAACAACGGGTGCATTTGATAATCCAAATGGTACCACTGTGAATTCATAGTGACCATACCTTGTTCTGAAGGCATTCTTGTTGATGTCTTCATCCTTTATCCTTACCTGGTGGTACCATGACCTGAGATCTATTTTTGAAAATATCTTGGCATCCTTCAATTGATCAAAGAGATCATCGATCATTGGAAAAGGATACTTGTTCTTAATAGTCAGTTTGTTCAACTATCTGAAATCGATACACAATTTCAATGTCCCATCTTTCTTCTTCACGAACAAGACCGGGGCACCCCAAGGTGACACACTTGGGCGTATATGCCCCTTCTTCAGAAGTTCTTCAAGTTGCAACTGCAGTTCTTTCAGCTCTGGTGTACTCATTCTGTAAGGATTTTTTGACATTGGAGTTGCTCTAGGCATTAGGTTTATAGAGAAGTCAATATCTCTCTTCGGGGGTAATCCAAGTACCTCTTGGAATACATCTTAAAATTCTTTTAATACTACATGTCCTTCAATATTTGACACCTTATCCTTAGGTGCTTCACCCATATGAGCTGCAAATATTTGGCAGCCTTTCCTGTAGCACTTCTTCAGCTGCATTGCTAAGATTTCTCTGCTAGAAACTACTCTGGGAATTTCTTGGATTGTTCTTCGATTTTATTCCTCATCCAGGAAAGTGAATGCCTTGTTACAACAGTCTAAGATGGTGTGGTGCTGGTCCAACCAATCCATCCCAATTAGACAATCATATGAACCTAAAGGTAATATGTTCAATTCATCCCTTGTGCACAGTCCATTCATGTCCACTGGACATGACTTAACCAACTCAACAACCACTCTCTTGGTTCCTGTAGCCAACTACACTAACCAAGATTTTCCATGCTTGCTTCTTGGAAAATGCAAACTTTACACCATTCTAGGATCTATATAACTATGACTAGCCCCTGAATCAATTAAAATAGTAAAGGCATGGTTGTTGATCATACCTTCCACTTCAATCATATGTGATTGAAACTCAACTTGCTTGTTGTCCAGGGCTACATAGATCCTTGGTATTCTAGTGCCCATGTCATCCACTATTTCCACTTGTTGAACATTGTGGAAAACTCTCATTTTGTCATTTATGTGGGGGCATTCTCTGTACCTATGATTTCCTTTACAAACCCAACATTCCATAGGTGGTTGTCTTGACATTTTCCCACCTATTTCATCCTTCCCGGGCTCTCTAAAAGATTGTTTTCCTTGAGGAATGTTTATGAAAAAGGATGGCTTAGTTCCCTTTTTCCTCTAATCCATCTTGAATTTCTTCTTAGCTTCCCAAGCCTTTGAGAAAATGGGATTTTCACTTTGCTTCTAATATAAGAATTTTTCTCTCCTTATAGTTTCTTCCATAGTTTTAGGATCATCATATTGGATCTTGTCACTTATGGAAGATGGCAGTCCACTCAGATACCTTTGAATTTTGACAGTCTCATCTTTGATGAAAGGGACATATTTCAACAATTCCAGAAACCTTCGTTCATATTCATCAATGGTCATGCTACCCAGCTTGAGCTCAAAGAACTCTTTCATCTTTCTGTCATAGTATCTCTTAGTCAAGTATTTATGCTCGAAATACTTCTTGAATTCCTTCCAAGTAACATTTTTCTCTTTAATGTGTTGCACCTGCACCAGTTGATCCCAACACATGGATGCCTTTCCTTTCAGTTGATACCTTGCAATTCTTCCTTCTGCATGGGAGGAGTAATTCTGCAATTGGAAATATTTCCTCATGCCAAGCAGCCATGTCTCGACATCTTCCTCCTCATTGTGCTCTCCATCAAACGTAGGAGGCTTAATCTTGTTCATTTCACCCTTCAGTTTATCCACTCCAGATCTCTTGTGCGTTCTGGTAGGACATGGGCTTGAAATATTGTGTGCCCTCCTCTTGGAGTATCCTTGGGAGTGATGATGGTGTCTGCCAACACTCCTTGATTTTATCTTCTCATTAGGGGACCTGCGACTTCCTAATTTACTGGAGTCACTCTCCTTATCCAAATTATTTTCTATCCTTTCCAGGCTCTATATCAACTTTAAGTTGAATTCTCCCTATTGATCCCTGGCTTTCATGAGATTTTTTTTATCTGCTCGGTGATGTTGGACATCTTTCTGCAATCTTTCAATGCTTTTCATCATGTTTCCTTCCTTATCTATCTCTTCTTCATGCCCATTGGAGTTTGATCCTTCAACTCCCAAATGGACATCCATTCCTCTTGCTTCATTCTTTGAACTGGAAGCATTCTGTACCTCCTCCATTCTCTGTACTCTGTGGAAATTAAGTTCAGTTATGACAATCATTGAATATACAAACTGAATGTGCAGTCAACCAAATTTTTTCAGGCCAACAGTCCTTAACAAATTCCATAGTATTCATAAACCAATCTGATTTAAAGAAACTTTCAGATTTCATTCTCTGCGATTCTCGACCATTTAGGAATCCCCACAGATCTTTTCTTTATGAGTTCTGCTTTGTTCTGCAATAATTCTCGGGCACTAGCCACTTTCTCTTAGCCCCCAACCCATGTGACCACAGGATGTGGCCAAGCACTAGATCAATAGGTGCTTACTTGGGACCTCGGGCCTATGGCTTCAAAATTTTGTGCATCAACACACCCCACTTCTCCCAAACCATTAATATTTGAACTCTTCCATGTCACCTTTGGTGACGTTATTACGTCTCATCACCTCGGCATTACGAAAATTTTGAAAGTTCTTCCTTTCGTTCCCTTATGAACCATTCTTCCGGAGTGTCAAGTCTCCAAACTTCACAACTGGCGCCAGGCGTCCACTGGGACCCACGATTTCCATACTTGAACAAAGATATTGAATAGTCACATCACTTAATGCCTTTCAAATTGTGGGGACATGCATCTGTGATTTGGGGTAACCCGCCTTTTGTCCCATAATTCCTCTGATGCCAACACATAACCCCCCAGGAAAACCGTGGTTTGGATTTCGGGACCGCCCTAAGAAATTAATTCCCATGCAATTTGGGTCCCCATAGTTCCTCTTGGTCATCGATCTGGATGTATCGTGATCCATGCTAGTGTGGGCCCGTCGACCTTTAACTATTTTATTCAACCTCAGGGCCCACATAGTACAGTTGTCAACATTCTGGGTGGAGGCACATGGCAGGTATAGGAGAGGTCCACGTCGCCTCCAGGTGATGTCATCATGACTCACCACTTCGGCTCTTCGGGGCTTCGAAGCTTCAAACTTTGGGAGTTCTCACCTCCGCACACACTAATTCTCCCGAACGTCGAAATCCCAAACAACCAATCTGGTGACATGTGTCCCTCTTGATGGATAGTCCAGATTAACTCCGGACTTCAAAGATTTGGGCCTTCGCCCCCTTCCACTTTACAACACGTAACTTCTCTTAAGTTGTGAAGTCTGAAGGGATTCCAAGTTAAACCTCCTGCACTTTCTCCATATCTGATGGTCGTGAAGGATTTTCCCCTTCTCTTGAATAGATCCTATGGCCCCAACACCACGAATGTTGTGATTTCTTTCTCTGTGGCCATTTCTTAAACTTATTATGCCTCCTGAGCTTTGTAACATAGCCAAGGTAACCTCTTGGCACTCATGAGTGTTCTGAGGTTCGAAATTGGTTCCACTTAACACAATTCCCACCTGAAACCTTGGTTCCAATGACCACTTATATAACCCATTCAGGCTCAGTGATTGAACCTTGGCTCTGAACTTGAATTTTGTCCATTTCAACAACAATTCTTTTCCAAACTTTTGCTTCAACTTCCACTAACATGGCCCATCCAGGCTCAGTGTTGAAACCATGGCTATGATACCAAAATGTAATGTCCCCGACCACCAACAGGTCGAGAAACGCCATAGAGGAACATACATACATACATACATACATACATACATACATACATACATACATACATACATACATACATACATACATACATACATACATACATACATACATACATACATACATACATACATACATACATACATACATACA